>DWJK01001229.1:0-17700 GCA_018248815.1 Croniades pieria auraria | reverse complement strand
GTTTTCCTTCACCGTTAGCAAGTGATATTTAAATTTAAAACGCACTTTTGTCAAGAGGTGCGCGCCATGGATTTGAACCCAGCACCCCCGGAGTGAGAGGCTGAATTCTTAACCACTAAGATATCACTGCTTATAAATAATATAATATATATTATAATTATTATATTTTGAATCATCACCATCATTCACAGCTGAACATAAGTCGCTTCAGAGAAAAAATTGGTATCCTACGAGAATTATCGAATTAATTACGTAATTTATTTATACAGGGCTGTTCATATCACCACAATTTACATTGTATTAACATTTCGCAGTGCGTGTATTCGTATCTGAAGCAACAAGAACAAACGGGATTGACGTTATATTACCATTGTACAGTGGGTATAGACATATTTGAAAAGAACTGACCAAATAACGAAATTCATATGTGGTCTGTGGCACGGAGCTCGTGAGAAACGTAGAGACTATCTCCTGCTAGCAGTGCTGGTGTAAAATTGGTACAGTAAACACGAGTGACGTATTGACACTCGCTGATCGCTGCCGTGTGAACGCGTGAGAGAATACCGCCGTGCGTCAATATTGGGCTGTAGGGCTGTGGGACATCGGAATTAGCACCTCGTTAATATCTTTGTTTTTGTACTGCTCTTTCACTGAGTGGGTGTTGGTTTCGTGAAAAATAGATGTAGTACGCTCAACTGTATGTTGGTTTTCAACCGGCGTTCCGTGTCGATATGTTAGCGATTTAATGCAGAGTTTGCTATCTGAAGAACTTATATTTTGTCTTTGTGTTTTGCACTCCAGCTCCATTTGAAGTGTGTGATGCCTATACATTTCTTCATACGTAGATATGAAGAACGCTTTATTACACTTCGCAAAACGAAGCGAAAGTCATTATTTAATTTCGCAAAGTACTGCGCAAAATTTAATGATACAAAATATCTATGATGAGCAGCTACATGTACTAGTGGTGTAGCGTAGTAGTGATGAGCAGCTGCTTTAAATAAAAAATATATCGATGAATAAAAATAGTACATTGGGTTATATGTATATTAGCAATAGCTTTTATAATGGCAAACACTATCACAATGGCAAATACTTTTATAATGGCAAACACTTTTACAATGGCAAACACTTTTATAATGGCAAACACTTTTACAATGGCAAAAACTTTTGTAATGGCAAATTTCTTCTCGATTTCCAAATCGTTTATATTCGCAAAGGGTAATTCATATCGATATTTTAACAAAAGCATCTTGACGTTATAAAACGCCGGCGTCGCCCACACGCGGGATCCATATCTGAGTAATGTACGGCCGCGACGGTTGCTCGCGCGCGGAATCAAACTGGTTTCTGATAATCTGCACGACGCTTCCAACACAACATGCTATCCGAACCACCTACTACACAACTACGACATACGCTATATGTACATTTCTAGCACTGTACTGTCGTGTCCAGCGTTCCATCATCACAAAACCTTGCTCCAGAAGTCTGGAGTAAATAGGGTTGGCAATGCGTAAGGGATGGCTCTAGTACTGTACATATCTTGGCTGTGATTTTTTTTGTAGCCGGTTACTATTCGCATGTTTCACAGAATGTGCAATAAAAAAAAATTCCAATGTTTTAAAGCGATATTTTCGTTTGTTATTTATTTATATATATAACTTCGTTATTAAACCATAAAAAACATTTAAGATCGTAAATTTATCTTTCCTTAACTTGATACTAGAAAACTATGAATCTATCAGACCTAACAAGAAACAAGCAATCAGCAATGCGAAGTTTGAATCGCGGGAACAACTTGTAACATAGATTTAATAATGTACGAGTGTATGTCCCATGTAAACTTATGGACCCGACACGATTATATTGATTAAAAATGTAACGGCTTAACTCACGTACGTTTTTCGGGATTGCCCGACTAGTTTCGGGCCAATACCACGCCACTGGGTTCGATCTTCTGCTCTTCGCATCCAGCTGCTGCCAGCCACTTTGTGTATATCGTCACTCCACCTAGCTGGAGGGCGTCCTACGCTACGTTTGCCAAGACGCTGTCACTTGGAACTTGGACAAAACAAATGTAATTTTTTTTTAAATTCATTAAACATTTTGTATGTATCTTAAATATTAAATTTTTTAGATAAATGTTCTCGCTGTAAACATATATTGTAAACCCGTTTTCTACTCATACTTCAGTTCGTTTTCTTGTAGCTCAGTAATTAATACATTTTCTTCATGTAAACATGATTTAGAGCGGGCTATTTTTAGCAAGCCTGTCACAGCTCAGTTTATAACATGACAGCACCACCCACGCTTTCAGCTCGATACATATAATCCACGCAAACGAACCGGTTAGCGATTCTGCGCGACTCTACCCTGCTCTACTGCTACTCTATATAACCTCATTTGTTAAATCTATGCAATTTTAATTTTGTATAAGGGCTTATCCCAGGTGGGATGGCAAGCTACGAAAGGGGAGACAGCAGGCAGAAGCCGCATGCGGCAAGTCAAGGGCAGGGCACGATGGCACTCATTGGACTAAACCTATGTCAGCGAACTGAGATATTAAGGCTTTACCAATGATTTATGACATTCGGTTTGTTTTATTGCTGGTTCCGTAGTTAAAAACCATTGAAAATCGGCACGATCCCAGATATGCTAATGGTTTAGAATTAAGCCTCCCCAATCCGCCCTCCTGGCACGTCACTCACCTAGTGCGCAGTTGAACAACATGACAGTATGACCCGAACATGTTTTGCTTTGAGAGGCTCGTGTTTAACAGTGGAACGATAAAGGAAAATATATATATATAGAATGATGTATGTACATTAATATATGTATGTATGTCTTAATGAATGATTATTTCTTCAACATTAAATGATTAATGGATCGATACAGAAATCACCATGGTAACGTTGCTTTTGCAACGTGTATCCTTTTACCGTATTACATAGTAGCATCGCGATTTCGCCAATGCGGTTGTGTTCAAAAGCCGGTATACACTCAGTAGCGACTGCGGACCGCATCTCACCGCATGCAATTTATGTTCCGTTTTACAATCCGAACGTCCAGAAGACATTTTCAATTTGTTTTCACTTCGCAGAACATTGTTATTAGCTATTTATTCAGCGTAAAACACAACGCTTATGGATTTCGGAGAACGCTCGTTCCTACTGTGCGGTGAGGATCCTGTTAACGGCCGAGGCTGTCGTCGAGCACAAAAACAACTCCCAACGACTATTTGCACAGAGAAACCACTTGCATATGTTAGAGGAGACGTGTTGAGGACAGCTCCATTGAAATCGAACATGAGAATTTGTGGTAACATTGAAACATTCACTATTTATAACGATATTATTTATCAGCCTTTTTATCTTATTATTAAAGGTCTTACGAGTGTTTTTACTTATTATTATATATGTACCGGCTTATCACTTACCAGCCAGTCAGTCACGTAATCAGTCCCCGTCGTGACCTCGCTGCAATCGGCGGGAGCTCATCATGAAGGACCTTGTTTAGGTCTGAATCTACTCTGTCATTCCAAAAAACGTACGTGGCAAGTCGATACGTAATGATTCTTTTTGTCCGTCTATTTCTTATTAAAGTACACTGTCGTTTACCTGAAATGGCGATTGTCCTGAAAGTCAAAATACAAGTGACTGTTTTATTGTCATTTCGATGACCACAGTGTAGGAACATGCGCAAGTCACGAGTACGGCTATCTCCGGCGCCCGCTAATGAGAGATCGGACGGCGCGATGTGTTCGTGACTCGACCTTTTCTTTATTAATATACTGATAGATATGTACTGTGTTATATACTTGTATACCGTACTATATAGCTGTAAAACCTCCATGCACCACACTTGGTTTGACATTAATGACTGTGCTTTTGACAAGGCAAACATAAACTAGCTTGCAACTTTGTCCAAATATCAATTTCCTGAAGAATTTTCCGCAAATGGGTTCAGTGGTTATGTCGTGAACACATCAAACGGACTGACAGACGACAATGTTATTGATATGTATATTAAAGCTTTTTTTTCACTTATAGTTTACACAGCGAGGTTGTTTTGAACACCCAAGTATAAAAAAGAAAGGTATACGTTGCGCCATACTCATTATTACTTAAGTATACTGAATAATACTGATACTCTATCAGTAATTCAAAAATGGTAACACACTAATATGAAAGGGACTGACTCCCAAGTCAAAGCTCACGCTTTTCTCAGTGCCAGGGCTCTCTGCTTGAGATGTAACATGTTGGTCCATAAATAATTATTATTATACATAGTTTTTTGTGCGCATTTAAAAAATACATGAACATGTATTCTGTCAGTCACTCTAAGTAAGTCGTGTCCCACTGAATGATGAGCTGTACTGAAAGAGCCACTGCCTTTTTTACACGAGCTCTGTGACATATGCTGTGTTCAATATTTTTTTGCCAAATACTGTTATGTACCTACGTAACTTCACGCTTATAATATCACTAAATAGTAGACAGAGGACGAGTCAGTACTAGAAAGTTCCACTAGAAAATCTGTGTTAGAAAGCTCTACTAAAATATTGCTATATATATATTTTAGTATAATTTAAAAGCGTCCACACAGATACTTAACACACAGTGTTGCCATATTTTTTTGTCATCATTTTATTTAATGGTCTTTTAGCGGTTAAGTTACTGTAAGCGATTTAAGCTAGGTTTTTAAATCTTTGCGAAAAATAATGTCTTCAGCCTGAGCTGGTAAGAGTTCCTCTATTTTTAACAGTGGACCTCTCAAGAAGTAAACGAGATTTTTATCCCCGAAACTTGAATTTTATCCTTATCTTGAAAAAAAGAACGAGACTTTTATCCTTTTACAAGTTTATATTTGGATAGACACTGTTTGTTAGATGTATGACACAGATAATAGTTCATCTCTTCTTTTCAAAAAATCTTGTCTATGACCCGTGTTTAATAGATAATTAAATATTTCTTCTAACATACAGTAGGCTAAAAGCGTGTCTCTACTATGCCAGTACAGTTTCATATTGCCAACTCTGTAAATCGCAGTTATGATGAAGTTCCTTTAAATGTGATACTTAAATGTTCTGGAAACATCCGTGCGCATTGTTACTTATGTTACTGAATCTACTCCATCACACGGGCACAGGTAATAAATTCCAAATGTCACAGATGATGATGCATAATGGATTCATGCCCTCAAGGTGTCATCTCGGCGAGAGACAAAGGACAGATCTTCTTATTGTTTTCCTACAAAGTTCAGAGTTATTTGACGTGTTTGGCTTATGTGACACTTTATGATTCAGACGTGCTTAAGCATCGCTGAGCTATAGGATTTGTAGCGTCGGTCACAAAACGATTTTTTTACGGTAATTACGGAAGCCTTTAATTGAGAGATTTAACGTTTTCTGTCGGAATGTAAACAAGAAATCTTTAATTGCGCTGTAAAACTCAAAGTGAATGTTAATATTAGGTAGCTAGCTATATGATAATAACCGATATTAAAAAAATTATGCGCCCGTCATGCAAATAGCAGTGTTGTATGTCTGGCTGGATGAACTTAATTCCCAAGGGATTATTGAATAATGCACGAGTTTTAAATCAATTTGTAGGACGCAGAGAATATTAACCACGCTGGACGAATCTGCACGCTGTCGGCTCATTTCCATACAATTTACGCCGCACACGATGGGACTTGTTCATCTTCTTTCTGAGAAATTATCATATTATCCGCAATTATATTCCTGTTTTGTTTGTTAAAATTGTTAAGACTTTATTTAAGTAAGTAAAATTGATTTAATATTTCTATTTCTGTGGTGCTGCTGAAATTATTTGTTAAAGATATTTCCGTTCGGTAAGAACGCGGTCAGGCCATTTTCCGGTTACCGATTGATGAGATATTTCAAATTTGGTCATACTTATTAAAGTAAATCTCGTCCGGGGCTGACCCGGAGTGCCCGGGGGCCGAAAATTCCGGGTGTAATGGTCCGAGAATTCCTTATGTGGGTACTTACGACAATAAAGTTGGACAATGGTTGGGCCAGTGATTGCGGGCAGACCACCGACGACGAGCGACGCCCGCCGCCATCACGCATACCGTCCCCAAGCATAATATTTATGCTCTACCATAGAGACTTGGAGAGCGATTAAGAAAACAATTCAATGTATTCTCTACAATTTGTTTAGCAGCGTAAGTGTTTGATGTACGTAGCTCTACGCACTCAACCGTAACCGACTTGTTACGTGTTCGATATTTGAATTTTTGAAATTAATTGCGTCGGTTGATAACACGTAACATCACGCCTGTAATTCGGGGGTAGGCCGAGGAGTGCAGTATACTTCCACGTTTCAGCAGTTACGTTTGAAATCCATGGAATACGTAGTGAGTATATTGCCATACATCGGGCACAAATCCAGACTCCGAGTCACTACTAGAAAGATCCAGCAGTAACCGAACCGGGATTTGAACCCAGGTCGTCCCGATTAGCAGTCGCGCTTGCAACCATGCAACCAACGAGGGGTCGGTTGGTCTTATTACTACCCTAATATTATTGTCCAAAATTGGTTTAAAACCACCAGTACTATGTGAGTGATGTAGAGTTCGAATACATATGTATTTTGTATATAAAATAATACCTGTTTTGCCGCAGTATTATTTACTTACGGCGAGTTATCTGTTTTGCCGCAGTGTTATTTACTTACGGCGGATACTTGTAACTTTTTATTTATTAAGAGAAAATGTGCTTTTAAACGGCAAGAAGGTTTAAGTTACGTAAATACCGCGCAAACCACACCATAACACTCATTGATTTTATAAGAAAAAAAAGCGGTATTCTCTACAGTATATAAAATATTATTAGCGATCCATTTATCACTCTACTGTTGGAATATGGGTCTGCCACGCTGGCCAAGTGCGGGTTGGCGGACTTCACACACCTTAGAATTATTTTTTTTTATAAATTCTTAGGTGTGCAGGTTTCCTCACGATGTTTTTCATCACCGTTAGCAAGCTATATTTAAATTTAAAACGCACTTTTGTAAAGAGGTGCGCGCCGTTGATTTGAAGCCAGCATCCCCGGAGTGAGAGGCTGAATTCTTAACCACTAGGCTATCACTGGTTCTACAGTATAAATTTAGGTATATTACAGTCACCTAGGTAGGTCACAGTGTATGCAGTGGACATCTAATTCTAACGATGTTGATGGTGTATAGTCACGCCAGATCCCTTGCCGGGTAGACAGGCCGCACTGAGTGCTACGGAACTCTGACTTTTCAGACCCAATTTGCTCTTTCTATATTCACTACACTCCTCACATGAGCATGCCCTTTTAGTCGATTTCAACATCCCTCATGGCTCAATATCTAATAAAATTATTTCATTCATTCATTTACTCATTCACTCACTCACACATTCATCATCAGCCCGTTCCGACCAATGCTGGATCCAGACCTCTAATAACACACAGTTACTGTCATTAACGATTTTATTTTATTCTTTCTTTTATCTTTTACTTATAAGTTAACAAAGAGACTTAACGCGTACAGCCATTCTCTACAAACGACATGCGTAAGTGCTGAAGTACGTTCATATCATAACTACGAAATATGGGAATGGCTGTGATAACACTCGGTCACGTGTGGCGCGTCACGCTCGTATTATGTACATATGTATGTGTGTTCATCTCCAGGAATCTGTTCGTCTCATGTCGTGGGCCCGCGCCGTGGTCGACAGCCGCTCTTTGATCTCACCAATTGACTTAAACGAATAATTCATTCTTAAAATATATCTTCGCATACGCTATTATCTAGTTTTACTTATGGAGATATTTTGTTGCGTATGAATTAATGTAGAGTACGATGTTGTAAATGTCCGTGTTCTATCGTATCATCGTCATAATTTTGATGTGTTTGCCACTGGTAATGAACATGTGCAGGAGATATGTTGTATTGCTATTAATGGTGTACCGTCACGCTTGGTCTTTACGGGGCAGGCAGAGAGCGAAAGCCGAAAATTTTTACAGACCCCAAAAATAGTTTTTTGAACAATGCGATATGTACATACATATGTGATATGAATATTTTTTGTGCATATATATTATATGAAGCGAATATTAAATTCAAATTCAAATTGTTTTATTCATTATAAGGTATGTACATACACTCAATGAAGGTCATGTCTAGTCACTGTACTGTACTTCGGCTTTGTGCGCCCCTCGGCCTATAGTAGACCGGGAGAAAAAAGCCGGAGAAAAAAAACTCCCAGCACTCTTTTAAATAACAAAATTCGAATAAAGTTAGCCATGTTGCAGTATGGCTACAGTCCGATAATAAGCACACGTGACAGCCATCGTGTGTGTTAATATCAGCCTACTGTCATCTGCTTACAACTAAGTTCTCTAACTATAACATGGTGAGTTTAGAGACAGCCTGGTGGTACCTATATCAAGTCTTTTATATGATACACAGAATGAACACACAGAATTAAACGTAAAGGTGGAAAATGTAAAAAAAGTAACGAAAAAGCCTCACAGTTGATTGATAAACGGTTCGTGATAAGGCACTTACAAAATGCACTTTTATTGTTGAAGTTATCTAAAAGGCAGTGCAATATGGCGTGGTATCGTCGGTGCGGACGATGGATGGTGTATTGATGGGAATTTATCGTTTATGGGGCGCGGCCCAAGGATGCGATATACGAGACGGCGGGTAGGAGCGGTCTTTGATACTGTATTTGTGTTTCGGTGTTTAATGGAGGTGTCGTGTGACGTCTGCGGTGATACCGTCGTGCTAACATTGCACGCGACATTTTAAATTACTTCGCTCTTGTATATACATATTAACACACCTATATTGTCTATTTACCGTCGGGTAGGCAGAGGTTAAGGATTCTCATCGGCTGGCTCTTGTCACACTTGCCTCTTCTACATTCATTAAGGTCGTCAAACACTTAGAAAGCAACCTTGAAGGAACTTTCGACCGCTTTTCTTTTAAGATGTCTCGGATTTCATACAAATATGTGCGTCTAGACCCGCTGACACCTGCCAGACTTCTTTCGTCTCTTCTATATTGATTGAAGTCCTCAACACGCTTATGTATAGGAGAAATTTTTGGCCCAGCCTTCGTTTAACATGTCTCCGATTTGATACAAAAATGTACGCCTAGGTTTGCCTCTTATGCTTTACTATTTACATTCGCCTCGGGAATATTATTCACAGAGGTGCGTAGGCGCAGGCGCTCGGTGCACGTACCCCGATGAGGGCGAGATCGATCGTCATAATGTGGGCGCGAAACACCGTTGCAATGTAATGAAACCCTTTGTACAGTAAATTGGTCATGAGGGCCTGACCGATCGCCTTTTGCGGTAACAAAAATTAACCGTCTGTCTCTACCCACGCTTGGGGTGTAATATCAACGCGCGGCAAAGCTCTGCCGCGACTCTATTTGTTCAACACGAATTTGGGTCGCCGCTTTCTCGGGACCGCGTCTCGTAAAATGTTTACATAAGGTATGTTGTAACAATCAAAACAATGGCCTCTTAATTGCTTCTTTTTTCTATTTCTTTTCGAATCTATCCCCGTAATAACACAAAGTCGTTAACCTTTCTAGAGTGGGTGTCTCGTGGGGCCCTTGATTACGTCGAATTCACAGATCACAAACAATAGCGGCTTGATAATGATAACCGTGAAACACAATGACGTATACGCTGGACGCATCAACGTGAATATCCCACGTAGCATTGACCTATCAGATCCAACTGGACTTTATAATAATTAATGCTTTTTATGCCATTAAGTTTATTATTATTAAACGGAAGACGACCAAGCACGGTTTCTAATGATTTATGTTAATATAAATGCTGTAGGCACGTATATATCGCAGTACAATAATGAGCCCCGCTTCCCGTAACCAATATTAAATTGAATACGTACGGAATCGATTATTTAGCATCGAATGATCGAATAGCCGAGCGCGTGTAATCGATTCGTTACGAGATGATCGATGGATCCGCCATGCTCATAACTCAAATCATAGTGCTAAGTAATTTGACGATTAATTGATCATTGTAATACAATGATTAAATTGAAAAGAATCGTATTTGTTAACATGAAACGCTCTAAGAATGCAGTTCTTATTAATCATTAAAAAAAAACACTCGTTAAATATTCCTAATTTAAAAAAAAACACTCGTTAAATATTCCTCATTTAAAAAAAAACACTCGTTAAATATTCCTTATTTAAAAAAAAAACGGCGGTTAAATATTCCACTTTTAAAAGCTTCAAAAGCTCCGAATACGTTAGCTTTATTTAAATTGTGAACTCTGCCAGTTCAAACGAATAGCGCGATAGCAGTAATGAATGAATGAGTGAATGAATTAATGTACTAATAGTTCACGGACACCGCAATGCATTTAATTCTACTAACTTTAATTGAACTATATACGCTGGTAGGGTTAATTGAAACCGACGGACACACGTACTTTGGTCATTAATCTATCAGCCAGCATATGTCTAATAAAATTTATGTATTTAATATTACACTTGAATAACAAAACTTGGGAAATGTATGTGTAAAAATATTCTTCTTCATAAAAAAATTTGACACAAAACTTCACAGAAACCACGATATAAAACTTTATAAAACTGAAATTAGTAATATGTGTTTGGATCTTCGATCTTTTCGTTACTAAAGATCACACAAAATGAAATACAGAGAGCGTCTCATTAATGACTAGTTACGCAGCGCCTCCCAGTTATTCGATACGTATAATTTCGTATATTGTATCATTATAATGACGTAATGATGCAATGATACATCCTCAATTACGTGGCAACGCGATGATCATCTTGTTAGCGGATACAATTATGATGTTGCACACTGATGTTAATTTTTATCTTCTAGCAAATTACAGACATCCTGATTAAAATTTATCAAGATAAAAAGGTTTTTCAGACGGTTATAAAACCATTACATTGTATTATACTTAACGTATAAAATACCGTGAAAACAAATATGTCCGTGTCAACCGACAGTGCTTATGACACACCCTAATATTACTCAATGTATACCAGTACATATATAGCCTTATATTGATTCTTTTTTATATTCTAGGTTACTCGTCGGCGCGCCCTTAGGTCAGAATTTGCAACCAAACACCACGAAGTCGGGGGCACTCTGGAAATGCGCCCTCACACCAGCCGTAAGAGACTGTCAGCAGATCGTCACAGATGGAAAACGAAGTGAGTGCTGTCGATATTAAATTCAAACAAATATGAGATAACAGTTTATTGATCTGTACCAATAATAATAATTAGAAATTTATGACGAGTTTTATCGAAGTATTGATAAACTTGGTATCTTGAGCATTTTCAATAAATTGATATGATATGTTATTATGAATGTATTCGTGTAATGTTATGAAATCTTTTCCAAAATCTTACGTTTATGTTCCTCTATGTATGTGTTCTTTGTGACTTCTAAATGTATTTTTTCTACATTATAGGGCCACGTTATATGGACAGAAACGTAAAGTAGATAATGTTTGGTATAAACGCACTCTTAGGAAGTTTTAAACATACACTTCAAGAGTTTTATTGACACAAACATCCCAAAATGAGCCAGGAACAAAGCACGTAGAATGTTCTAGAATTAGTGTACAGAACACATAAGTTATGAACACGTAAAATGTAGAATAGTTCGATTATATATTTTTTATGTGTAATTGAAATAAATACATCAAAATATCTACACAGTAGCCGTCTGTTCAGCACAATTGTAAAAATATGACATGTATAATTAGAAACAGCAGCTTAGTAAGTTATACATGGCACATTTAAAGTATACTCGATGTTAAGTGCCGTTGGAACGCGTTTTTAACGTAGAGTCAGTGCAAATTTTAACTAAATTGTTATCTTTTGTCGGTGGTGCCTCAAACAGCGAAGTACGGCAGTAAAATAAACAAGAGTAAGTGAGCTGTGGTCTCAAACCTCCTTTACTTAATTTACTCCTAATACTAATTTAACCATTAATCTCTGCTCTACTTTGACTCTACTAATCGTCGGACTGTACGCTGAGTTCCAGCTGAGACATCATCCAAGCATTTAGCATGCACTAACTTAATGAATGAATGTTACTTTTCACACATTTGCATATTATTTACACACATCGTTATGAGTACTTGAAATGGATTTATAATATATTTAACAAGTCTGTCGTCCAGCAGTTGGCCAGCGTGTCAAATTATGACCTGGAGAGGAGACGTGTCCCAACAACGATAGCGATATAAAGCTCATGCGGATGATGTTATTATAGTGAAAATGTATTTTTTCAAAATATTTTGAAATCTATTTCACGTACATTTGCGTAATCGAGCACTAACACCTTGCATAAGCATCCCCTGAAACGCTTCAGCTATTAAAAGCACTCACGTCTTTATATGAGAATGTTGACACAACTATGACATGTTGAAGTATAATAGCTGTCAAAATGTTCTTGAGGCATCATAATTAGTATACATTATATTGCTTAGATATGCATTAAAATGATAAAATATGTAATTTTCCGTAGAGATCAGTAGCAGTAGAAATATATTGAAGTAACTAGAAAACATCGCTATTAGAGTTAGAGCTTTTTATTTGTCCTTTTGATAATCTTAGCCGCGTACGTCCATTGCGAGGTTTACTTTAGAAGTAAAAATTAAACCTAGAACCAGTGAAGCAATGAATAGAACTCAATAAAATGTAACAATACGTGAACAATTAAAGGTGACTGGTATTAAAAATTTAACCCTCTCATCGAAGTAATAAAACTCAAAACGAAAATAGCAACAATAGCTCCTAATGAGTAATAAACAGTTCGTTACTCAAATCCACAGTATGTCTGGTATCAGCAATGATTAATTCTCTAACATATACTATATCGATACTAGATAACGCTGGGCCGATTAACATATACGATATATATAGCAAATTTCAGCCATACTTACGTTCGAGAATATAATTGGTGTATTTTGGTGAATTAACGTGATCGGCCACCCATTAATTTCTATCAGTATCAGCTCGAAATTAACATACAAGTAGATCTCGTTAATGTCCATTAATTAACCTGAGACCACACTGTACCACGCCGTATCTTCACAGTGATTCGTTACAGGTTTGCAGGAGTGTATCGTCACCTTTATAAAACACAACAACAGGGCGCGAGGTCGTTGAGAGTCGCAAATATGCATGTGTTTTTCAGTGCCACAATTGCATTCGCACGATATTTATGCAATATGAAAAACATCACTTTCTGTATTTTTTTTTGCAACGTTTTCCGTTTATATACATATTTATATAGGTTTTGTTATATTTTCCTATATTGCATCATACACGCCTGGTTGCAAATGCTTTGCATTAGCCGAGATTCCATAAGTATGGTCTGTGATTGGGATTCCATTTCCATTATTGGAAACAAAAGCAACCCCATCTGGTATGGAACTATCTGTTGCTTTTGTTTTTTATAATCGTGTTTTATTGACTAAGACAATATAATAATAAGGAAGGCGACAAATTATAGAGTTTGGGTTGATTTTTTTATTAACTGTATTTTTTTTTCCCTTCAAATATTACTTAACTCCATGTTTTCGTAATTTTAATTGAATTTGTGTCTAATAGGGCCTCTTTGTTAAGCTTTTGTTATAATTTAACTTTGCCTCCTTTTAAATAAATTTATTTAATTCGGTTACTAATCAAAACGTAAAATAACATTGAAAAATTTTTTTCATTTCTCATTTCCTATAACGAAAATACCATGCGGAATTCATCTCTGATGCTTATATGGTGCATCATGGCGAAACAGATATTTAACATATTTCACTCTGTGTAGCATTGGATTCGCAACATCTGTCTGGACCGCACCCGGACGAGATCAAAGACGGTCAGTGGTTGGGAGTGTCCGTGCGAAGCCAGGGACCAGGCAAGAAGGCTGTTGTTTGCGCGCACAGGTGAGAATACTATTAATATTGCGTACTTTTGTGCCATAGTCTGCCACGCTGGCCAAGTGCGGGTTGGCAGACTTCACACAACTTAGAATTTTTAAAAAAATGTAAATTCTAAGGTGTGCAGGTTTCCTCACGATGTTTTCCTTCACCGTTAGCAAGTGACATTTAAATTTAAAACGCACTTTTGTAAATAGGTGCGCGCCATGGATTTGAACCCAGAACCCCGCGGAGTGAGAGGCTGAATTCTTAACCACTAGGCTATCACTCATTTGTCACTACTTATCACTGATTGGAATATTATTAATACTATTTTTACTGCAGCTATTATATTTTAACTGCCTCGTTGATCGAGGGGTTACAAGCGCGACTGCCGAACCTGTGGTCCTGGGTTTAAATCCCGGGTACTACGGGAATTTTCTAATTTAGAATTTTTAATGGTGACTCGTAGTCTGGATCAGTACCCGGTGTATGGCAATAGGCTCAACACCTATTCCATGGGACTTAAACATAACTAGTGCAACGTGGGAGTGCACTACACTCCTCTGCCTACCTCTTCGGGAATTAAAGGCGTGATGTTACGTTTTATACCGCAACTACTATTATTAATAAATCTTTATCATTCTGTAATTGCACCATTTACATATTATTATTAGCAATAAAAAATATTAAAAAACAGCTCAGAAAAGTAGAGTAAGAACAATACATGTATGTGTTTAAAACTCTACCTAATAATATTTTCAGTTAGATACATCAAAATAGCTCAATCTCTATCAAGCAAAGGTTGCAGAAACATATAATACCCGGATTCGTTACATTACAGATACATCCGCAAGTCAGGAGAGTCCCAGTTCGGCCAAGGACTGTGTTACACTCTTAGCAATGAACTTGAGCTGGTCGACGTTTGGGAACCGTGTCGAGGCCGCTCAGTGATTAGGTGAGACTCGATAAAAACCCCATTTTATGTTACATATCATAATTTCACATAGCAAACATACCATTCTGTTGACTCTACATGTGCTGTACATATGTAAATTTCAGATAGGAAAATAATTGTTAGAGTCAACGAAATTTTTGTAAATGTTAACAAATCCAAGTTCAAAATATTTTAACTTCATACATAACTTACACTCGATTGGAACTTAGTTTGACAAATATTTAAAAAGTTTACACAAAGTCTGTTATTAGAGACCTGACGTGCTTCGTCTACATTCTTCACTCTCTTCTTACACGCACGTCGGTTTCGGAGACTGTCAGCTCTTATTCTGTAGAGGCAGAAGCCCACCCCATTGAACAACTGGAGTGAAGATATAATGAAATGTGTTTTTAGGGAACACGAAGAGTTTGGTTTTTGTCAAGTTGGAACTAGCAGTTCACTCCTGGATGACAATACCTTGATCATGGGCAGCCCTGGTCCATACACGTGGAGAGGAACAATATTTACCCAGGATACGAATGACGATTTACTGGAAAGTGACCACGCTGTATACATGGCCCCCGTTGAAGATGGAGTTAGTCCTGTCGAGAAATATAGTTATTTGGGTAAGAACATGATGCGTTATTGATAAAACCTTTTAATGTTTCGGATGATCAGGTGATTGTTAATGACTGGCCTGTTGGTTCACTGGATAGGCCGTGGGTTCGTTTCTTATCAGGTACGAATATTCGTGTGATCACCATCATAATTAGCCTTTCCACGTCCACTATGTGCGACGAACATACATAATTTTTGTGTATCTGATGTAATATAATCTGTAATGAATATGAAAAACTGTAATTTAATGTTATTAAATCATAGAGAAGTCAGTCGAAAGTTCTCTATGAATCGGTACATATTCAGATTAGTGGTCAAACCGTCACTTAAAGTTCTCAAACGCATTGGGCACAATGTAATGTAGTAACTTTCTATACAAGTGTCGTGCCTGTTTTCATAACCTACTTTATCTTTGCAAATGGCATACTATTACCTCGGGCAAGTCTTGCAGTTTGGTAGAAACAACTTCGAGAGGGAAGCTTGCAGAAGGAAACAGCTTGGCTGGGCAGTATATAGGAAACTTCGTCAGGTCTTTTCGTCACCGCTATCGCAAAGCTTGAAGACGAAAGTCTTCAATGAGTGCGTCCTACCTGTTATGACATACGGAGCTGAGACGTGGATACTCACGGTGCTACTGGTCCACCAATTTAAGGTCGCTCAGAGAGCTATGCAGAGGGCTATGCTCGGTGTCTTTCTGAAGGATCGAATCCGCAATGAGACTATCCGACAGAGAACCAAAGTTATCGACATAGCCCGAAGGATTAGCGAGCTGAAGTGGCAGTGGGCTGGTTACATCTGTCGCAGACCGATAACCGTTGAAGTAGACTTGTTCTGGAGTGGAGACCGCGTCTTGGCACGCTTGACGCCCTCTAGCTAGGTGGAGTGACGATATACGCAAAGTGGCTGGCAGCAGTTGGATGCGACGAGCTGAAGATCGAGTTCAATCGCGTGCTATTGGAGAGGCCTATGTCCAGCAGTGGACGGAAATAGGCTGATAATGACAATGATGATATTATCTCTTTCTTCTATCTCTTATCTTTGTCATATCCAAAGCTTTGATTGACACATGTTTTAGAGCTAAGTTTAAAAAGTAAAAGTTCAAATCTTCTCATTCTGACCGGAGACCGATGTTGATGGAAGGATTAAAAGATTGCCAGAGCCAAAAATTTTATAACAAAACCGACTTTAAAGTAATTGTTCTTAAAACTAAAAATGCAATGAAAAGTAAAAAAATTGTTTTTTTCGATTTATCAAACGTAGCGTCGAACGGCTCTTTTAAGGCAGGCAACACTTTGATAACTCCTCTGATGTGAGAAATGTCTATAGGCGTTGGTGACCACTTACCCTCTGGTGGGCCGTCTGCTTGATAGAAATTCCTTTCAATACAAAAAAATTTAATATATAATGTTTTAGGTATGTCGGTAGCGGGCGCTGCATTCTTCGGCCCCAAGCCATCGTACGCAGCAGGGGCTCCCAGAGCACGTGGCACTGGTCAAGTCGTTCTGTTCAGTAAACAGATCATCGATGACTGGACCAGGACCGACGTGGACATACTCAATTTCACCCTCATCCTCAACGGCGAACAGTTTGGCTCCAGTTTTGGTTATGAGGTGTCGTCTGCCGACGTCAATGGTGATGGGTACGTATATTTAGTCTACTACACAATTCGAGAAACACATTCGTCTTGTGACTTAACCACCGAAAAACGGCTTGTTTCTGTTTGTCTTTATGTATGTTCTTGTTTAACTCGACAACCGTTCGACCGTTTTTGTTAAAAATTTGCATTTAGAAAGAACATGCGGTTGCGAAAATGATAGAATGTATACGATATTACATTTTTTGCTTACAATAGCCTATCAGCAAGAATCAGTGCCTAAGATTGACCTTCACTGATCATACCTTAATCTAATTATAGTCTTCAAGGCTTGAAATCTAAATAAAAAAATATTTTTAAAGATGAGTATTGTACTATTTCAAAAGACACCCAGTGAAGCGGACTGGACACTTCTTGTATATATGTGTATATACACACACACACGCACGCACGCACGTACACGCACGCACACACGCACGCACACACGCACGCATACACGCACACACTCAAACGCACACACACACGCACGCACGCACACACACACACACACACACACACACACACACACACAAAGTCGTTATATAACAACATCAT
>DWJK01001228.1:0-17702 GCA_018248815.1 Croniades pieria auraria | reverse complement strand
CAGGTTTCCTCACGATGTTTTCCTTCACCGTTAGCAAGTGATATTTAAATTTAAAACGCACTTTTGTAAAGAGGAGCCGCGCCATGGATTTGAACCCAGCACTCCCGGAGTGAGAGGCTGAATTCTTAACCACTAGGCTATGACTGCTTTACTAGGCTATCACTGCTTTAATTATCAGTAATGATAATTATCTAAAATTATGGTTTTATTGACTGAAGTAATACTTCTACATTTTGACATGTTAATAATGTAATACTTATTACAACTGTTCTACAGTTTACGTACATATGTGACGCTAAGGCAATATATGTATGTATATACTAAGTCGCAAGCATTTTGAATTATCCAAAATGGTTACCGGTATTTTAAAAATCCCTTTGTCAAACTATACAATCAATATGTATACTGAAACATTTAACATCGATATTTCGATATAATTACCCCAAAATTTGGAGGGTGGGCAAATTCATTGGGAGTGTACTACACTCCTCTGCTTAACGCTTCGGAGATTATAGGCGTGAAATTATATTTTAATTTCCTCAAAATTAAGCTATGGTTTTGTGTAAAAAATATTGATCTGCCCCAGACGCTTAATTTACGGGAGGAAATAGCATCAAAGGATTATAAACTAATGATTTCACTACTCGCGAGCCTTTACTTCCATTAGAACTTTATGGCGAGGCGTATGTCCAACAGTGGACTGAGATAGGCTGATGATGTTGATGATGATGTTTAATCTCATATGGTTAATTGCACTTTTTGCTATTAAATGTTTCGCAAGTCAAACACATGATTATTTATGTATCAGCTTAACTCACGTAAGTTTTTCGGGATAGCCTGACAGTTTCAGACCTATACGAGGTCCTTCATGAACTCCCGCCAATTGAAGCGAGGTCGCGGCGGAGACTGTCCGTTACCAACATTGTATGTTATTAAAGTTCAAACATGCATTTCTTTTTCCGGATTTATCTCCAAATCTACTGAAGCAATTGATACCGGACTTTCGTGAGTATTTAAATACGTCATACAATAAAATTGATCATTTCTAACAAAAAAAAAATATAAATGTCAAGGACGCCTTATCAATACAGATCAAACAATATATTAATGATCGTATCTTCAACAGTGATGTGAGAAATGCCAGACGGGTCTTCCACGTCACACAATAGTACCAAGCCTTGAACTTTAAAATCGATTGCAGTTCTAGAAATAACACATGTGTGTTTCCCATCGACGTTTCAGTACTTTGTGTTCTCATACTGTAATTATAAGTGTGTTATAGGTCACATACCATTTTATTACGATTATTTACGAGTCTCCGTTTCGACCTTGTTGCTGTTGAAATTTCTCCGGATAGATCCAAAACTAGGCAGGGCTATCATGAAATTGCATACTCGGGTCAGACTAGTACATTATTTAATCATTCTATTAATATGCCAAATGTGTAGGCAGACATCAAGAACCAACTATCTCAGTCTTTACTGAACTGCGCTTCTTCTACATTCTTCACTATCTTCATACACGGTTTTGGACACTTCGACTTCCCCATCAACCAGTATCTGACTTATTACTATTTGTGAGTACATTGATTACTGTTTTAGGCTTGGTGATCAAGAGACACAATATACGGATATGGTGCCACGAGTGCGACATGGGGAGGCTGCAGCGCGTCGTGTGGGAAGGGCATGGCGCGCGGCTGCTCAGCGAAGTCTCCAACCAGCCCGTGGTGAAGAAATTCTTGGAGGCTGTACCCTACCTAATGGTAAATATATTGCATGAAGCTGAGAGCTTAAATCGTTCCATCAAGTGAGGATTTCTAACACGTTTTATAGGTTCTTGGTTTTAAATCGGTATTAAAATTTAATCATTATCAAGTCATATCATCATTTGCAAGTTTTTAAGGCATGTTAAAGTTTACATTCACTGATATTTATTCATCAGGCAAAGTATTATTAGTGGAATTAAGCTAGATTAAAAATCTACTAGGATTTTTTCGTAATAAAACAAATGTATTTGTAACGAAACTTTTGTAGACTTATAAATTCGATGTAAAACAAAATATAGGTGGATGGCTCCTTCAAACAACTCCTTCGAACAACTGAATATAAAGTTATATTTACCAATTTATGTATATATTAAGTAAAATAAACCCTTTGGGTTTTATAAAGACTGCAATACAGTTACGTTAATCAATATTTTTCTTGGGCAAATATCTATATACATTTATCATTCACTCAAATCATTCAGATCGTCATTCGTTTCAACACGAATGCACTGCACTTACTTCAGGCTAAAGAGGCCATCAGAACGTGCCCTATCACAAAAAATCTCGATACTTTCTTCATTCATAAACAGCAGTGTATTAATAAATTGTCTACTCTATGTTAGTTCGGTCGAGACAAAGAACTTGCTGACTATGAAAAAAATCCAACACGTCTCGACTACATCTTACTTGGCATTGATGCTTAATTCGAAATTTAAAAAAGGTTTTTTTTAATATTGTTTACTTAACGGCGAAGACTAAAATACTGACAGCTATGTTAGCTGCAATTAGATATATGAAGCGTATATAGAATTGTAGAATATGTGTTTATGAGACAGTTGGTCATTATTAATATTGATGACTCATCAACATGCTATCATTGAGTGAGAAAAGCCGCGTGTAAGAAAAGCAACATTTTTTAAATATTGTATTTAAATAGTAGAATATAAAAACGTAAAATCACGCCCGTAATCCCCGAAGGAATAGGTAAAGAAGTGTAGTACACTCCCACGTTTCACCAGTTACGTTTAAATCGCATGGAATAGATAGTGAGCCTATTGCCAAACACCAGGCACTGATCCAGACTCCAAGTCACTACTAGAAATTCTAAATTAGAAAATTCCCATAGTACCCGAACCGGGATTTGAACCCAGGACCTCCCGTTCGACAGTCGCCCTTGCAACCACTCACCAACGAGGCAGTCATAGTATATAAATTATTATTTAGAAATATATGTGGTTTATCAGCAATATGATCACGTGCTGGTTTTTATTTTGTATAGGCCACACACACACAACTCACAAGTCAAATCACTGATAAATAATTCAGCGATGAAGTAGGTGAATTATTCTATATTATATTTGTACTGTTATGATTTAAATAATCGTAACGCATATATAATATTACTAATTTGTTTAAGCCTACGTCAGCACGCTGTTGCATAATGTTGGAACCAAAGCGCGTACAGGTACACACATTCGTCGTACTGTTTGTTCGTTATGCGCGTACGTAATGAATATCAGCGCTTTTACACTGTTCTGTTACGACCGATTTTGTTAATTTTATTTTTTTTTAATATTTTCTACAAAAAATAACTGGGAATTGTTTAAAGTGACTCGCAAATTTCACACGATCAACATTATATTGGATTTAATCGACGGTTAGATAAGTCTACTGGTGGCAGAATCTGACCAATGTTTATTTTCCCGTTTGCGTTAGGCATTCCTAATGCTACTGTCAAAATTTCGGTTTAGATTTTGATTTTCGGTTTTAATGTTAACAACATGTTCTTACTGTTTGGTATAAATTGGTTAAAAATTATTATTAATATATCCTCACACCTGGTCCATTACAGAGTAGACATACTACTTCTATATAGTATCATCACTCTTTTCATAGATGCACGCCGGTTTGAGAGATTTCTGATCACTCATTTACTAATATAAAAATAGTTTTGTTTTGCTTTCTGTTGGGTGAAAAGTTATTTAAGAAATACAAATGTCATAGACATTGTCATTGTCATAGACAATGTCATAGTCATTTGACACGAAACTATTTCGCAAAATATTAAAAATATTATTCTATTCCAATGCACACACAGGCTTGAAGCTACAAATAAAAAATCAAATCAAATTGGCTTAGATCCATTGACTCGGGCGTATGACTTGATTTCATATATTGATGAAAAAAGTACAGGGAAAAAATATATCTTTGAACTTAGGATAAAACTATAAAATTTATGCCGTGTAAGTTGCGATGTAGCAAATCGTAAACTACAAGTTTTCGTCGGACCGTTTATTTCGTATTAAATCGTTACGCGTCATTTGCAGTGATTTGTCGTGTCGTGGTCGTAAACAATAAACCGTTTCCGCTTAATAAATGTTCACATTAATTTGTAACAGGTGTTCCGGCACATCGATTGTAATAATTTATAACAAATGAAACGATTTATAACAAACAACAATTGTGTTCGTAATGAACGCGCGGGCGTTATCGCGGCCGTTGAGAAATGTTACGCAACGGAACGGAAAACATGATTAATTAAATATTATTTAAATGGCAAGAAAACATAGACAAACTATGAAAACCATATAACGACGTATTCCATTGAACGTAACTGTTGAAGCATCGGAGTGGACTATACTTCTTTGCCTACCACTTTTGGGGATTACAGGCGTGAAGTTAAGCTTGAAGTTACGTTCACTATTCAATCATTTTCAAAACCGACTGTTTTGAAATAAGCGTATATTTATGCTAAAACTGAAAGAAACCATTTACATTTTCGCTTACTATTGTTCCAATACAGTTCATAGTCAAATTAATTAGTAAATAAATAATTAGGTACTTAGGTTTTCCTTAAGTATTAAGCCTTCTTCAAGTCCCTACCATGTACGACATATGTGTTCTAATCGACTCTGTTTATAGATTAAACTTCGATAAGACGTAAACACGTAACTTCTAGAAAAATCTTCAATACAAATAAACTATTTATTTTAATTTAATATCTTGTACCTATTATTCAACTTAATTTGTAGTAAAAAGGAACAAAATCGTTGGAGTGTCCTTTCTAAAGTTGTTATTTGCAACATTTTCTTCACACCTTTACAGGATTAAGATTGGAAGTTCAGAGAACTCACAGATTGGAGAATGGGGTGGAAAGGGAGTAATTTCGGCGTCTAAAATAGAATGGGGTGGATCGCGTTAACAGACTAATTCAGTTTTATTGAATATTATAAATTTCCGTTAAGTTAACATAAGACTCTTGCAGAGAGGCGCGGAAATGGTTTTCCTTCAAAGATTCAAATACATTTACGACGGTACTGGTTTGTACATCGCCGCAAGTAATGTAGATCACTAACCATTATGTGGTCGATTGCTCATATCATCATCGTCATCATCATCATCATCAGCCTATTATTGTCCATTGCTGGTAATAGGCCTCTCCAATTACACGCTCGTATGCTGTTGAATTTATAATATATGAACGAAACCATAGCCAAGAGCATTACGTCCAGCATTTTGCGACCTGATTAGTGAACAATGCCTGGTTAAACTGCCTGGAATATATTGCACATTTCGACACAATGGAAGTTATCAATTCTGTTCTTACTCGAATTTATTGTTGGGAGCAGTTCAGGCTAATAGCCGCGTTGGTGCTGTCTACTGTCACCTGTTCGTTTTAATATAAACATTTTGTAAATTTCGCATTTACGCTGCCCTCGGCAGATTATGGAGAAGGATATCGGATAGGTTCGAAACCAGTCGGATTATCTCGTAAACTATCCATGAGCTAAGCTGATACATATTTAACCACGGGCATATATGTATATATATGCTCGCACATGACGCCCTCCGGCCCGGTGGGATGACGAACTGCGAAAGGCTGCCGGCAGAAGCTAGATGCGGCAAGTCGAGGACAGGGCGTGATGACACACATTGGTGGAGGCCTATGTCCAGCAGTGCATTGAGACAGGCTGATGATGATGATATGCTCGCATTTATTGTCAACTCAACAATCGATCTTCTTATCTCCTTCCAATAAATTGGCCCGTCGTCAAATGATTTAAATTCCACGTTTATTGGTGGCAGACGATGTCGTAAAGTGTTAATTATTTCAGCAAAACTATTTAGCAGTTTGTTAAATGTCGATATGCATTATTAGATATTTACTACAGTGTTCATACAATTTATATGTGAGAAAATAGCACCATACAGATATTTACTAATTAGTGGTAATTTTTTGGAACGTCTGTTATCATTGAATATTTAATAAGTGTTTTGTTCTGCGATAACCATATATTAAAATAAGAAATATCTCTGTTACTTTCCTAGATTGCGACTATCTTCTCAATTTATAACAAATTTCTTGACATTTCTCAATATACACCCTTCAGTAGTCTACCAATGCTTCCGTTTTCGGGGCAAGGAAGTATCATCAAATAAATTAAGTGTTGCCTATTCGTTCAGCAATATTAAGGGTGGCAACCCTTGGGGAAATCAGCTAGAGTTGCCAGCCGTCAGCGGGTACAAGTGTTTTATTGTTTTTGGTTGCTAATTTATGCCTTTTTTACGTGCCAATGAAGGATGTAGGATGTAGAAAAATACGTGTTGGAATGCATTTTGATTAAAGTGAAACATGAAATGGGGGATCGTGGTGTTGTTTTGTTGGCTATTTTGTCAAGGAAATGACCACTGAACATGTTAACGTGTAAATTATATTTTCGATTAACAAAGTTGAAAAACGGAATCTTAGATTTATATGTAATAGGCATGACTTATTATTTTTTAGGTTTTCATATTTAATGCCTTTCACTTAGTAAGCCCTTTTGTTTTAATAATTTGTAAACGAAATTCTTTGTTTGGATAATTATTAGGTTTTTGACGCTAACAGAATTCTATAAACTTATTTGAAACTAAACTTATATTTGAAATATATAGCGATCGCTAAGGATTATTCATAAACGTTAAGTGGAGCTTAAATACTTGCGACAGATGTTATGGTTCATTAGTGTTTTCTATGGGATCGTCTCGCATAAAGATGATAATTGTATATATAATCTATTTTTCAGTTGTTTGTTAAGGATGTAGGTAAAGAATAACATCAGTACTGTATATTAAGTAGTTTTATTTTAAATAAATATAACCAATAACATTTATTACATCACAGGAGTAGGGTATCATAACACAATTCAAGTTCACAAGTGCTCTACGAACATTCAAACGAAACCATAGACAATCATTTCTTTTTTCATATTGATTTCAAAAAAAGAAAAAATTGTTTTTGATTTCCGAGGAAAGTGTTCGGTGCCTCGTCGCTTCCGGGTCGTTTTAATTCCAATTTTCTTACAAGTTTACAAATTTACCGAAATGTCATGTAAATGAACAGAAATTATGCCTTAAATATTTAGGTTCAAAAAGTTAAGCGTTAAATTGATTTGGTGTTTTAGGCCAGCCATTGTTATGTTAATTAATTCAAAAATAAAATAGTGCCATTAAACTGCAAACGAGAGACCCTTGAAATATCAATTGACATTCCTTATAATAAAAGTAAGTATAACCTAAGCATTAAGTTTCATTAAAATTACACTTTTTTGCAAAATTATTCGTGATCGGCACAATCGTAAAGAATATTGTAAAATATTTTTTTTTTCCCATTAACGCCACTTCAAGTAAAAATAGGTCTTAATTGTGCGTCACATATATATATTTACTTCATTATTTAACAAACACTTATAGGAATATTTTTCATACAGGGTTTCAAATATTTGATGGAGCTTATCGAAATTCATAATATATAATGTTCGTAATTTTCGTGAAATACTTTTTTTTATGCCAAAGAAAATTTTAGATGACAACACTTAAAAGTTGCCTGTTGCCACAATAAATACATAAAACGAAATAATATACACATGTTAATTAGAAACCAACGCTCTACGTACCTCTAAGATTTGTTACTATCTTATAATAATGATAATTCTTTGAAATACATTTTTGCACGCCGGCGGCCATATTTGAGGGAAAGTTCAATACGATCAGGGAAACATTTGCTAAACATTCAATATCTTAAATATAACATGTTATTATTATTATTCAATACCTAGTGTATACATAACTTGTCATTTAACCCACAGAGTATAAAACAGCGTGCAAAAACTCATTCCTACGTACAAATTACGAAATCTAGAGATATGCATAACTAGAAACAGGTTAATAGATAGATCTACAACTAAATACACTTTTTACAAACCGTAGTAATACGATCAAGCGAAACGTCTATTCGATTTTAAATACGATATCTAAACGATTACACTTTTAAGTTTTAAAACGCGTAGATCATAGACAATATTGTTTTATGGCGGGAAAATTTAAAAAAATTGGCGCGAAATTGTTAGAATTGGTTGTATAGTTTTTTTTTCTATTTCAAGTTACTTTAGCCAGATGACAGTATAACATTATATATTTTTGTGCATAACTAAAATTTTTTTCACTATCTAACGTAACTTCAGCAATAATATATATAATAATATTACTGAAATTTCCATGTATCGTCTCTTCAAGTGGTCATTGGTTCAAAGACTAAATTAAATCAGTTGTTGGTTCTGAAGTTTTATTTTTGACAAATGACAAATGCACGATTCTGAATTCTAAGTTTTCATTGCAAAACTCAGTTCATATTCAGTTCAAATGACGACTAACGGTCAAAAATTGACTATCTGCGAGTTATTACCATGTTCCTATCCCTGTGTTTGTTATGGAGCGCTTGCGGCGGGCACCCACAATGGATTATTGTGAACCGTTTACATGCCGCGGGATGATTTGTTGCATTGTGTTCGAGTAGTGTTGCCAGAATTTGTAATATTGTGGGAGAATCCCTATTTTTTCGTAGCAAATATTGGGGTAATAATATAACGAAATTAGGATAAGTAATTCATATCTTTACTTAATCTTGTAATTTATGTTCTTGCTTTCATTAGTTATTAAAGATAATCGATAATCATGATAATAATCAAAAATGCATAAAAACAATAACGATTAACATGTACCTTCGACAAAAGAATTTCGAGATATGAATTTTGGAAATATTCTCGTCGAATTATTCATCAAAATTAATGTTATCCACAAAATTTAATCTGTAGCATGTATTTATTGATACGTCATATATTTACGGCAATGGCTCAATAGTTTGATTACTAAACAGTTCATCACAATAACACAGTTTACCAATGTCATTGTGAGAACAACTGTTCGGGTATTAGCCAATATACGAGTAGACTCGTGTCAATTTCGAAAGTGTCCCTATCATGTGGTCATCCTACACTTAACCGTACTTGCGACCGCGTATATAATTTTGACATCTCAATTGGGTTTGATTACTTAAGTGTGCTCTTTGTCTGAAAATAATGGCGCCTGTATTATTTTCTCAGCGCAAATTGCATATTTGTTTACATAGCAAACAAGGACATTAAAATTTATTGCTTATTACACCTACTTTCGTTTCATGTTATTCTACAATTTTTATTATTAGAGCAGTACAGAAACAACGACAGAAGAGGTGTTGTAGCGTCAACCATACGTTGAACTCATCAATATTGCCAGTCTCAAGAACACTTCCCACAATATTTGTAAATTAAAAATGCTTTTACAGCGAAGTTTATTATATTTCATACTTGTTATTACCGTTATTAGGAAAGTAAACGATGGAAAAGAAGTAGGAGAATTAATTTAAAAATATGTATTCTGTTTAATATTTTGACACAAAGATGTAGTGTATGTGTAGATCTACGCGTTTTAAACTAGAAAGCCCTAATTAACTTTAGTAAAGCTAATAATACTGTACATACCTTTAATAAGGCGATGTATATTGTTCAGGCAGTTACTGTAAATCATCTAACCAAGCGGGGTTGCGGCTTACGAGGGATTCGAGTACTTAGTACATACCGTTCTGTTCGATACTTTGGCAAGAAATTTCAAATTATAAACTCGCACAAATATTACTCCGCAAACGACATAACCAATGACACTATAAATTAATAATCTGTAACTCTTAACATTACATACTTAAAAAATGAGGTACGTTAAACCATTATGACTATGCGGATGAATCCTTGCGTTAAACCACCTAAATCTATATTGTACAATCATAAAGAAAAATGTAGGTCTATTATCTGTCAAAAGCGCGTGCCATCTGCCCGTTTGACATACGTCTGACAGTTCACGCAATCTTCTGACAGCTAATACGAGTGTAGCTGGCACCCAAAACAATATTAACACAGCGGTTACAAAGTAACAATTATACAAAAATGCATGAAATGGAACGAAACTTCAGTTAGCCTTAGAATTAATCTAGTTTTTTAAATAAATTAATAATCTTAACGTACAGTCAACAACACAGTTAAGTAACTTTATTACGTTTAATGAACAGTTCATGTTAGAAGAATACGAAACTATGCTGATGATTGTATATTAAATAACGAAATCCTAGGAAGAAAAATTTTTAGAAGTCACAATGTCTTCCATTTTTGGCATTTTCATGAAGAATATTTATAATAAAAATGTTAAAAATTACGCTGCTTTGTAAATTATTAGAGCATACTTTTAGAACTATTTATGCGATGATGAATACCAACCGAGGAGTACCAACATTACAAACGTAATAAGATCATTTGATAAAACAAAAAGTTCTTCCTGTTTTTGAATTAACAGAAAAACTGGAGAATTATTTAGTGTAAACATTCTATTTATAAAGTAAAACAAGTGTATGGGATATTTAAAAATTACACAACCAGTTCTAAAAGTAAAAAGAAACAAACATCTAGTTATATTTTACACACGACTAGTGATTCTATTGTATTTATCGATATAGACAGTTTAAACAATGGCAGTAAATTGTTTGAGACTACATATCAATTCATTTGCACGGAACATAGACGGAATACCTTACTATCGAACATCAGAAACAAACCACCCTTCGTTTAGTGAATACGTTTTCAAAATTGGCAGTTTCGTAGATGTCGCTAGTGGTAGCAGATGTCGCTAAAGGCGATAGATGGCGCTAGTGACAGTTGATAGCTCGTCGCTGCAGGCGTCGTATGCGCCGGTGCCAGTCATCTCTCCACTCCAAAAGTAAGGTTCTCTCACCCACCGCTAGCCCCGGCATACCAGACGACGCTCCCTCTTTTTCCACTCCTAGGATCAGGTAGGACCTGTTTGTAGAAATATATTTCTTTAAATTTAAGTCCACAATATTATTATGAATATCTTCCGTAATTTGCAAAACTATGATCGAAGGTTCGTTGAAGGCGACACTGATCTTACGATACGGGACAAGTATTTCTTGATTGTAGATCGCAAGTTTTCTTTTCATTCCCCCGAAGTTATGAACATGTTATAGTTTATACACTGAATGATAAATTATTAGACGCGTACAATTAGCGACATCGTTATATTGTAGTAAACTTAATTCTCGCTCTTACATTTCTATTTAAGTTGATGTTTTAGAGGATTGTGTTATGTGATTTACTTGTTAATCTTGATCTTGGGGCACTTGCAGGCGAGGTCCCTTGCGCGAACGTAGAGGGCGGTGTTGCCGCGGCGCAGGCGACTCCGCGGCGCGCGCTTGTACACGGCCTGCACGCTCAGCGCCAGCCGCGCCCACGCCTCGCCGCCCGCCGCCGCCGCCGCCTCGCGACCGACCACCCGACCCATTATGACTGAAACATGTAAAGCTATTTAAATCTGCACTATGTATTCATTATTTTCTATTCCCTTTAGGACATATATTCAGCTCTTGCAAAAGTACCTTTTAAATATGTATATACTAGTATTGTTGATACTTTTTGACTGACTTAGATAACTGTATGTGGCAACATTACAAAAATTATATTTATTAATAATATGGCAATAAATAATAAGATATTATGTAAAATCATAAAACAACATAGTTATCATTTTTGCACCTTAACGTGATAAATGAAATGGTTATATGTAATATGGAAACTCATATAGAAAAAGATGCATCCGTTATTGTTTTTAAATTTTTTTTTTACCTATTTCCCTAGTTTTCACATCTGTTATATTTTCAGACTCACCGTAGTCGCGGCTGCAAAACTTGTTGAGATTTAGAGTTCGAGCGCCGGCGCGGCACCGTCCGCACTGGTCCGCCGCTGTATCCGACAATACGCTCGTGAACAGATGTATGAGTAAAAAATATATAGAAAATATCATGGTACTCTTATAATGTGAACTCAAGATATATAATCATTTAGTGTAACAAAGCAGTACCTTCTAAATGATGGTCTGAAAACTATAAATGTTAGCATATTAATTTTTAAAACATTTGTATGTATTTATTACTTGTATAGGCTTAGTATAAATAACAAAAATATAAAAACTTTACATTTATGGCATTGTACGTAAACAATATCTACATCAACAACAACCACAAAACAACATTTAGAATAAACAATTACGAACACGACTGTACATACAACAATAACAAAAAAAGTTACACAAAATGTTACCTTTTCACTTGGCACTTGACAATATTAACAAAAAGAAAAAGGTATGAGTTTGGCATGACGATGAATTTTAGAACAAGCCTGAAAAGAAACTCTTGGAAAAGTTAAAAACAAACATTCCGGGCTGGCAACATTTAAACAGAGTAGAAAAAATAAATATTTCCAGTTGGCAACACTTAACGAATAAAGTGCAAATTAATTACGAATGAGTCGACTGTACTTTACGGCAGGGGAATAATGTTATAAGGTATTCATAAACTGCTTTACTCCCTTCGGCTGTAACGGAGATGTTTCTGGAGAATATAAGGTTGTACATCGTTTTTATTATCCAATGGAGTGTAATAAAACAGTACAAAAATAGGCTAGCATCGAGTTAAAAACCTACTCACTAAATTGATAAACCGCAACGCGAACTGTTATTGGAATGTCATACAGATCCGCCATATTGGTAGTTTTAAGTGCGCGGGAAAACTAATTTGTTTGCCAACTTTTATCCTACATGGCGTTTTCGTAGATAATAAAACTATAGTATGCGCGATAGATATATAAGAAAAAAAGGTTCATAAAAGATCATTTAGGAAATTTGTTATTTTCGGAATAAATTTTAGTAAAAAGTCTTTATTTCTGAGTCTTCTTCGATTCTGTGTGATAGATGCTTGGGTATTTTTTTATGTAATTTAACGTTGTTTTAATGTATACGATGGCATACCACATAGCGTAAGAAAATGTTCTACGTAAAAAAAAAAATGCAAGTTTGGATACTCAGGAACTCTTTCACTGATTATTATTAAAATTTAAGAAAAAGTGACATCCGAAGGCGAGCATAGCCTATAGAACCTAGGTAAGTATTAATAGTTATTTACTTTTGAGAATAACAGTACAGTCAACTCTTAGAAGCACTCCATTACGACTTCTTTAGCTTCGACAATGTTTACATTAAATTAATTTAAATGTTCTTTTGACCACACAAATGAAACCATCGACAAAAAACGCTTCGAATAACAATGATAAAGTTACAAAACATTTAGGGTACAAAAAATTGGGAAAAAGTAACACGGTATATGAATAAAAAATATGTCATATTTCATAACGCAAATGTAAGATTATATTTAAGATAACTATTTGAGAGAAGATTACTATTTCAGAGCTTTCTTACTCCTGTTATAATGTTATGATTTGCCTTAAGACGGATCGTAGTAAGACGTGTCCTGATTCATAAAGGACATTAGCGCCATATATCATTGATTAGCAGAAAGTCCACTCTTCCTTTACAGTGGCCATTTCTTTTACATTGAATGAATATGACAGGAGGAGCTAGTCTTATTTTCAGGGCTTATTTTGTGGATGGTTGTCAATAAAGTCCAAAGTCCGTAATGGAGTGCCGACATGCGGTGTGATGGGCGAGAGTGCAATGAGGTCCACTTACTACTTACCGCGGCCCGGCTCCGCGTCCACCGCTTCCATGGCCTGCACCGCTGTCACTATCCGCGGAATACCTGAACAAATAACGTCAGGGTTAAAAATTGTCATATGCATATATTCCATTACTTTCGTTCTGCAACTACGTATTTATCTTTTCTTGGTTTGTTATGTTTAGCATTGAAAACATTTTTGAAACATGTCATTGTGTGAATTATTCATTATTTGATCATTCATTAATAGTATAGTTTATAACTTTATTATCCTCTCGAGTTTTCGTAGAAGTCAATTACAATTTCGAATTGGAATGTTTGATGTTTTTCTGAAATAAGATCTGGATCAAAGTTTTTTAAGATTATGTAGTTTATGTCAATGCATATTTATATATATATCGTTATCTTTAGGTAGCACTTACGTATGCAAGGTGCAATGTGGCTCCTGGATTGTTGATAACCCTTGGCGCAGCGGTTGCACGTGGTGCCAGTGACACCGTCCTTGCATGGGCACTGGCCGCTCGTCTGGTTGCAGGTCTTCCCGCTCGCACCCACCGGATGGCAATCGCAAGCTTAAGGAAGATTAATATTAATGCTCCAGACCTCCAAACGTCTAAATGATTATGACATTTAAGAAAAAAAGTTTAATATCGCAAAAGTATATTCCAATACCAAAGGCCAAAGAAATTTCAAGCAAATATAGTTAACTTATCATTGAGAAAAATTCGTGGAGAAATCTGTACACCTTACAATTTTTTATAATATTTTATATGGATAATGATACGTGCCAAATCATGCTGGGCCAGCATGGTAGACTGTAGTCTTCGCCCTTATCATTCTAAGAAGACCCACATCCAATAATAAAATGGTTGTGGACGATGACTATTCAATCTCGCGCTTTCTAACAAAGTCCGTTTTATAGCGATACTGATCCCGAAACTAGTAACCGAACTAACAAATAAAAGAACACGCCATAGGGCCATCCCTCACGAATAGTTTTCCCATAAAATGCGCTTGGAACGAATAAGGTTCGTCCTCCCAAATGGGCCCCCGAGGACCCGAAGTAGTTTGCTGACTGGCTGATAGAGAGGTCGTTATGGGTTTTCCTGCACATTTTCCTCTTGACAAATAAATATCTGTAAAAGTGGATACATTTTGGCGAACGAGAGTTTCGCTGAACGAAATGTAGTATTCAAGTATCCATGTTTTGAAATCGAATTTTAAATAAAGTCATCGATGTCACTTTTTACCTGAAGAAAACTATTTTTTTAATGATTATTTCAATGGTTAAAACTACTGCATAAAACAATTCGTAAAATTTATAGGAAAAAAAATTATATCAGATTATTCAATTATCTTTTTATTTTTAGGTTATTACCAGTAACTGCTGAACATAGACCTGCATTAATGAGCATCTTCGCGCCCTGCCATTGTCTTTTTGAAACTAACTTCTACCATCAACCTTCCGCAGATTACTGTCCAATCAGTAACATTTTTACCCAGAAATAACTCATGATGTTAAATATCCATTGAAACAGGAAAGTTAACTCTTTCTGGACGTTGTCGTTGGATTAATCTCTCAACATTTAAGACGGCCTTATCAAACAAATAGAAATCAGAAATCTTCAACTGTTCCATAATAACGTGCAAACTACCCACAATATTTCCGAGTGCGATATAATCAACCGCATCCACCAGCAGACCCTCGATATCGGGGTCACACTTCTGGGACTCATATAACCCCAAAAGATTGGGGTCACATCGCTACATCCCGATAATTGGGTTCGGGTTCGATTTCAGTTGTATTGTTGTAGAAAATTGCTTGTCATTATGTTAACCTTACCAAAGTTTCTCTGGTCAATGCGGTTACAATATGAAACAAATTGGACTGCTGTTGGGATTACATGGCAGATAATATTAAACTTTGTCGATACCATTATTTAACAGACCCAAAACCGCTGTCGCTGGGGCAATAGAAGTAATAAATTGACTTATAAATACCCTTTAGTTATGTATTCCATAAAATAATAATAATAATAACATTTATTTCAGATATAAATCCATAAAAATGCGACGACATTGTAGAAGTTTAAAAAAATAAAAAACATCAAGCATTAGCTTCATGCATATATGTACATAATTATGTATTTTTAAATATTAAGTTAAAAATACATATATGCATTAAAACGAATTCGACACATGTAAAAAAAATTAACAATACTTTTCTTAGCCTCATTGGTCAAGAGGTTGCTAGCACGACTGCCGAGCGGGAGGTCCTGGGTTCAAATCCCGAGTTGGGTACTATAAGAATTTTCTAATTTAGAATTTCTTGTAGTGACTCGGAGTCTGGATCAGTGCTCGGTGTATGGAAATAGGCTCACCACCTATTCCATGGGATTTAAACGTAACTGGTGAAATATGGGAGTGTACTACACTCCTCTGCCTACCCCTTCGGGAATTACAGGCGTGATATTACGTTCTGTCTCTGCTTATATGAAAGAGTGGTGTAAATATAAATATTTTATTTAGAAAATGTCGACATAAATAGAGTCATAAAGACAAAGTAGTCATATAGAGAAATCTCCTCTCCGCTTTTATCAGTGTACAGAATTAGCTTTTCCCTTAAAATATGTTTTGCTACAAAATATCCAGCACTTTGCAGCACATGCATTCATGAACAGCAATGAACTCCAAACAGGTGTAAACCAGTTTTACGACGCCATTTAATTCATTTTTATACGTGCCCGGCCTCCGGTTTACTTAGTCTTAACATAAAAAGTAACACAGTGTCTTAATAAATTTTATAGTTTTAATAAACTTGTGGCGATGGGGTAAAATACCGTGCAATAAAAATTGTAACGAGGTTAGGCCGCTCACACACGGAAGGTAAGTAAAAAGAACAAGAGTTATAAATATGAAGTTCGTCTGTTGTTGTATATTCATTCGATTCAGTTCAACCACGCTCAATCGAAGCTGTGCTTAGATGCTGGTCTTAACCAGGCACTTTAGGACATCCGATTTGATCGAATAATGTATGTTTAGATCTGCTTGTCCCAATCTCTTATCCATTTTACCAATCTTCTTCAAGTTATAATGACGTCATCGCTTTGAAATAATAATAATCACACGTATGCTTTTCTATTAGTCTGTTACAAAAGTAGAAATCTGGAAGACTATCTGAAGGCCAGTCAATTCAAATTAATGTCACTGAATGTTTGCAACAAATAATTATCTACTACAGAAGTTCAGCTTGAGATACGATTTAGACGTTTTTATCATCATCGTCTTTTTTGTCATCATCGTCATCACCATCATCATTCTCACAGGAATCATTAAATCTTTAAATTAAAACGGCCTCTTTCAGTGTGTTCCGTTACGAAAAAATGACGATTGATATTTATACTAACAACTAGTGGTGATAAATTGACATATTTATCAGCGGTAACGTTTTTTCCGAGCTCAGTATTGGAAAAAAAGTTTTTTCTTGCTGCACATGTCTATTTCTCATTGTTTTAAAATGTGATAATACTCACGTTTGCAGGCCTTCTTGTGCGTGATGGGCTTGGTGGGGTCGCGGTAGTAGCCCTCGCGGCAGTAGTGGCAGTGCCGGCCGGCGGTGTAGTGGCGACACTTGAGGCAGACGCCGCCACTCGCGCGACCAGACAGTTTATACAGCTCCATGTTAAACCGACAGCGGCGAGCGTGTCCATTGCAGTTGCATTCTGGAAGAGAGATACAGTTTAAAGCTAAATGCTTAACTCCCCAATGCTAAAGAAATCTTTATGATTATAGCTAAGTTTCCTAGATTATTCACTGGACAATTACACAATCGGTCAGTTCTAGAAGTTGTCTGTTTATACATAATTAAGATGTGCAATCTGAAGGCAAGTTACAGCCTATTGCCTTACTCTTCAGGATAAAAAATAGTATACCCTGTATATAAAAAACATGTCCGGAATATTCGACGACAAGGACAGTTATATAAACGGGTACTTATGGTAGTTTTCTAAT
>DWJK01001227.1:0-17704 GCA_018248815.1 Croniades pieria auraria | reverse complement strand
CTTAACCCTCTCAATATGAGAAGAGACCCATATTCCAACAGAGGAATGGTGAAAGGGTCGAAAAAAAAACAAAACGTGTGTGTACATATTTAACTCTGATAAGATCTGCAAGTTTACGCCATAATTTATTTATTGCGTTTGTTACTTAAATATCTCATTTACCTGCTATAGAACGTTATTAACATACGCTTTACAATTTACATTGAGTCCAGGAAGCGAAGCGTAATATTTAAAGGCATATGTATATTAAAGGAGCATAAAACTAAAATCGCCGGTATATAAAACAAGATAATGTCCGTTAGGAAATGCGCTGTCGGCCAGAGAGCGACATTTGGATAACAAACATATGTAATTCGGTACAAGTCAATGTATTCATAAAAATGCTTATTATAATTAAAACTGATGTTTAATTGTACATGTTTACAAGATACTTTGAATTGTTGACAACCCTACGCGTAGCAGCTATTCCATATTTCTTGGGTATTGTGTTTTCCTGAGAGAGAGTTTGTTTTGAATAAATAAATAATAAAAAAAATTGATTTAAGCAACGTTAACAATTGCTCTTATTTACCGCTAACACTAACTTACTAATTGACACTTAAAATTTTATCCGACGTGCGACTATCCGTCTCAAAGTCGGTTCTATATATAATATCCATTGTCTGTTAACTACCTTACGTAAATACTGTCTGGATTTGTTTTACATTAAACGAAATTAAAACAACTCGCAACCAAGAAATTAGCAAACAAATGACACGGTATGATTTGCAGGAATGAGGATTAAGGACTAAAGGGAGCATCATTCATCATAGACTTTATTTAGGTACAATTGTAGCAGACGCTCGGCCAATTCAACTCCTGTTGACCACCAGCAGCACGTGCCGACTGTTGCAGGCGAAGGGAGTCCATACGTTCATATTGAACTAGTTACTTGTACGTTTACTTTGAAAGGCGACGTCACTAGTAACGACGTAATCAGTAGACTTATGGAAGTATGTTCTGGAAACTGTCTAAAATTTTCCTGTAGTGTCTTCTATGGGTAAAATGTATCAAGCTATTCTTGGGAAGCGCGAGAGGTCTTAGCCTATCTCATTCTGATAAGAAATCCTGGTTTTGCCGACACGTTTTCATGTGGTGTATTATCCTATTTAGTGGGTGCTATTAATTAGTACAAGTGGCTTTGTTAGAGGATTTTTAGACAGTTCGATATGAATTTGGAAACTGGTTGACGTTTAACTAGTCTGGTAAACAATCCCACGCTTTGGTAAAGTATATTTTGAATTCTCTCCTGTTAAAGGCACGTGTACTTCATCATGCTCATTAATGCAACCAAACGTCCGCTGCTGGATGCAGCAGCGACCCGAGTAGGTCGTTAGTTCATAGTGGGTTGGGCTACACTGCTTTCTCTAATGTCTAGTTGCCTTTCGTCCGGCAACTATTTTGCTTTAACGACTATCATTTATTCGGTCTGTATTGCATTTATTAATGCTTAGTTCACACCCAAGCACTAAAGTGGTTGGTTCATTAAGACAAGCCTCAGTCAATATCGTTGCGAACTATCGCTAACAAGTGTATATACGGTTACATGCTTGACCGATGCTCACTTTCGCGAACGAAATAGAAATCGTCCAGGTCAATTGGTTGACAAAACAAGTGTCGCTGCCCGTCAGAACTGGTACACGGGAAAAAATATAAACACCAGTGGAGCGCGGGAAAAAAATACAAACAAGACACCAATTAATGTCACTGTGACAGCCGCGAATTTGGTGATTTTTTGTCTGTACAAAAATGTAGATAAAAAATATTCGTGTAAAGCAAGCGTAAATTGTCAATGGTCTCACCTTTGTAGGTTGAACTCCTAGCGGAGGAAAATACTTGTGCAATGTTAATTAATATTTCGTAGTACCGCTTGCTTTGTTATAGAATCGTTCGATGTGACTAATACTCGGAATCACCCATGTTGTTAAAAGAGGTCTCTTTACATCCTCTGTGAAAGGCTTGTCTTGACCGACTTGTGCCAGCCTGAAACCGGATTACAGAGGCGTGAGCTAACCAAACACAATGATATTCAATTCAACCTGTTTACTGTATAATTGGGAGTTCAATCACAATTGGTTAATTTTAATGCCTACTATGACAGAATTATATCTTGGGAGAAGCGAAGGACTCCGTTTCTCTTGAAAATGTGGGTTCTAATAACAATAACCGTGACTTGTAATTTTTATGACAGGAAAATAACGAAAAAAAATTCATTTCACGATATCAAACATTATAAAAAAGCGAGAAGCCTGGCAGATCCTATAACAATAATTATTAATATAACTTTAACTACTTATACATGGCTTTCACTGTCCTATAAATAAACTAAGTGAATGTGCCAGATTGTAAAAAATGGGCGCTCAGCCCAAAAAAACTGTTCGGCCAATCTAGTGATTGGCCGAACAGATTTTGATAGTATCAAACCCATAAAAAAGTACGATGACAGCGACCGTCATCAAAGAATTATAATGAATTTATTGGCGGCAAAACAGTCAACCATTCATTGCTAACTTCGTGGAATGTCATTCATGAGGTTTTTGTCTATGCTTTTTGTGTCATCTTTAATTTATGGTCTCACTGCTGGCGAATAGAGACGAGTTTTAAGTTAAATACATTGACATTTTAAAAAACTTGGTTGTAACATGTTTCGCTTCATCGCTTATTGTATATATAACGTCGTTACAACATGTTTCTCTACATTTCTGCTCTATAATAATACAAATATTTGGCCTAGGTGCACATTGTATCTAACACCTGTTGCTCATTAATCTCAGTCACAAAACGAACAGATGATGATTTTATTAGCAATTGTTTATTAACTAATGATATTACATTTAAATGAAAGAGTGTCCAATTAGCTAATACGGCAGTTTAGAATTTTAAATATTTCTCGATTAATCATATCACATTGTGACAAAAGGCTATTCTCCAGCTCGGGAACAACGCGCAGAAATTATCTCGTCACTTGGGAGGTATGCGCTTCTTCTCTATCCTTTGACTCCGTCTATTTGCTACAAACTACGAAGGAGTGGAACTCTCTGCCGGCGTCCATCTTTCTCGACTCGTATAACCTGGAATTGTTCAAAAGAAGAGTGAAGACTTTCTAGGCGAGCGTGCTACGTTCTAGGCTGCATCTTGCTTTCCATCAGATGGGATTGCAGCCAAACGCGAGCCTATTTCTACATAAAAAAGACCAATGCCCCCGCCGACACATCTGTATCTCGCTATTACGTCATCAAAGCGAGGCGTCTAGTCATCTTCTGCGGGTGATCGTGATAACAGTACATTATAGCACAGACGATGCTCCAGTTTTTTTGTTTCATCCGTGATGTTCATAAGAGTCGTAAATAAGACATGATAACTAATGAGAAGACAGAGTTTCTCTAGTTTTTATTTTGAATTACACGCATATCTAGTGCGAAAGTCGTGACGGGTGTTTTTACTAGACGAGATAATAATAATAATTGAAAATCCGTCTGTCGTTCATTCTATCCAATTAATATTTAGATCTTATTATTATTAGGACATCTTCAGTAAACATCTAAAAAGGTGCGTGAAGAGGAGTGTAAAGTCTGCAAGCCCGCACTTGGCCAGGCGTTTCAAACTATGGCCTTAATCCTCTCATTCTGAGAGGAGACCCGTGTTCCAACAGTGAAATGATAAAAGGCTCGAAAGTTTATCGTCTTCTCATTATCACGCTTAACAAACCTGGTGCTTTACTAGTGTTACATTGTTGTAAAATAAACTATGATAAAAGTGAAATAGAACTGAGAAAATAATGGGCTTTGCTAGCAATGACAAATCAAAAATAATATGATATATATATGAACACATTTCTTTCATATTTGACAAAAAAATCCCGAAAAATATCATAGAACATTTTCTATAATATTTTAATAGTGCGTATATGTATTTTTAAAGGAACCCAAAAATGCTTAAGGCCTTTATAAGGTTTTCTTTTTTCACATTACTTTAGTAATAATTTGGAAACAGACGCTTTAGCATACATAAATCATTTAACGAAAATAACATGTTATGGGTGATAAATATCTTTTTTAATTATAAAATCAAAATTAGCAAAACGCACTAGCGCCAACGGTACTCAAAGTGTAATGAAGAATAAGCAGCGCTAATATGAGTTGACATTAGTTTTATACCAACCAATTACATAATACTAGGTCCGACGGAGACAGGAAGCTTTCGTCGTGACCTCGCTGCAAGCGGCGGAAGCTCATGAGGAAGGACCTCGTACCGGTCCGAAACTAGTCGGGCCATCCCGGAAAACGTACGTGAGTTAAGCCGGTACAGTTTTAATCCTGTGTATAAATACTCACGAAACATTTAATGGTAAAACAATTACATAATTTCGGGGATTATAATTACTTCAGTTATAACTTCTAAAAAGTTGTTACATGTATGTAATGTTATAAATAATCCCTTTTAACGAGTATGTTTGTTAGTATTGGTTTTTCTCGGAGTCTGAGTTTGAGCCCGCTGTACGGCAATAGGCTCCTCCCATATATTCCTTGGTGTGACATGTGCTGAAAGGTGGGTATGTATTACACCATCTACGTATTCAGTTCAGTAAAATACACTCATGAAAATACGTTATGTTAACTTGGCCGTGTAATTTTGTAATGTTTTTTGTATCAATAAAGGTACTTTTATTAATTATAAAGTTAATTTTGTTATTATTATAAATGAGTAAAGATGAGTAAGCAATGGATCTACTAAAATGGAAATGTATTAACCACTGGTGGTGTTCCAGTAAAAGTACGTTAATGCAGTAATAACAAATTACACTTATTATTCTCTCTTCATTGTAGACTGCACCTGGCTCCCATCTGAAACTGCACCTTTAAGATAACTTAACTTACTTACACCTTTAACTCTCTTTAACATCACCCAGACCAGGTATGCGAACTACTACCGCAAAGTTTGAGTGGATTGATCCCTCGGGCCACCTATTGAGATTATTCCTATCTGTGGAAGACATGCAATGCATACTAAAACCCCCAATCCGTAAAAGTCCGTTCAATTTTAAATCAGTGTTGCATACCGTACAAAGGCCGGTATTCCAGATTGAAGGTTGACCAATATAACCGACTGGAATAGCTACACAATGCACCTGCATTTATGACACGTACGGTAAACGGGATGTGGCACAATTCTTTGGGTCCAAGGTCGAGGGATCCTTTATATTATTCTACACATTCCGGCTCAACTCACGCATGTTTTTCGGGATAATTCGACTAGTTTCGGGTCTATAAGAGGTTCTTCTTCATGAGCTCCCGTTATTTGGAGCCGGGTCGCGGCGACGACTGATCATTTATAACCGAAGGCATCCCTAATCTATTAAAGTCTTATATTTATCACACTCAGTTTTGTCTTCTTCATTTTAATGAAAGTATTGTCAAGAAATATTTAACCATGACACGTGTTAACTTCGATGTTCACCTTAGAAAATCTATCTAAGTGATAAAATTCCTCGAAAATCGTACTCTGGAATTAAAATCGACAATTGGAAGAGATTCCCAACTGTGTTGAAAACAAAAAAGAAAACGCGTTTCAAAACTTCAGTTTCCAATAAAATACATTGTCATAAGCTGCCATACATTGTTAAATCGATGTGCTGTAAAACCATGAAATGTTATCTGTAGACCAGATCAGATAACGGTGTAAGCTGGTGAGGCTGAGATACTGTCATCACTGTTATATCTAATAGAGATAAATCTTTTATCGTCCCGACATTGTTGGCGGGAGGCCATTAAACAACCGGGTAAATTGTTATAGCTGGCTATTTGTAAGGAGAGTACGTTTCTTCCGCGTTTAAATAGATTTTTAGCCTATCACTTTGGGTATTTCTATTTGCTTTTCCCCAAGAACATTAACGTACGCTGCCGCATATAAATCACTTGCGTCATCCCATTAGTAATCCGTTTCATGACAGCTTACTTCATTGAGATTCAAGTTCGATTAGATGTGTACTTTGATGTATCGTGTTGGTTACCCAAACAAGTCTTATTGTGCGTGGGATCGTTACCTTTCATTGTCTGTGCTGTACCTATTTCATGTAAGAATCTATTTTAATAAATGCATAAAATATTTAAACGATAGCTATGTATAATTTGATCACAAAGACCAATAGTCTGACCACCAGCTCCGCTATCATCCGATGTCAAAGAGGTTGTAGGCTTTGGCTATTTATACAACTATTCTTCTTAGGCCGTAGAATACTAAATATTTAAATTGCAATAGTCAAAAACAAAATCTTTTTCAATTGATTACCCAAACATCTAAGTCCCCAAAATTTGTCACCTTAACCTGTTTACCCTATAACGGATATTGATAAGAGTTTGAAAAAAAAATGAACATAAAAATCCAAGATGCAGAAATTTTATACTGAAAAAATTGATTTTCTTCTGCATACAACATGACTTCTACATACACAACGGCTTGATGGATATCAGAGCATTATATATCATCATTCTTGACATATGTCAGAACATGTTAACGTTATCCAACGCTACAAAAATTACTTCTAGCCGTTTATCTAGTTATTAAGTAGGAGTTACACAAAATATTTTAATTTGCTTTCCAAAATTTGTTCCTCTGGTCATTGGTCTGAGAAGACGGGAGATCGAGCTTCGCTTAACGGATTTTCGTTGCCAAAACTTTTCTATCTTACGTGTCAACGCTGTTTCTGTTACCCGCAGTTACAAAACGGCCAGAGGCGTCGCTACGGACCAGGAAACTCCATTAGCGACGATGCTGCACTAAACGTTTTATCTCGTGTTAGGAAAAATCTATGAGACTAGCAGTTTAATGGGGAATCTCTTCGGCACTATATAGAGGAATCGTTTGCGAAATACTTGCGGTCTTTAAGTCCTTTTTGGTTTATTTTTATACTTTGTAAGAGCATTTTAAGTAAGGCATTCTACTGTACACTGTTCTAGAATAATCTTAGAGCCTACTACTTGTAATTTCAAAAAAACCTATTTACTGCAGGTCATCGCTTCACTTACACAGGTTCAAATATTTGAAAACGTGTTACTATATAATAAATTTTATATGTGTGATGATATATGACAAATTAGATTATAAAGTCTGAGGAAATTATATGTAAATCTAAGGTTATTATAATAATTTTATTTCTCGTAAAACTTATGAGAATGAAGACATAGTTCTTAATTGTTTCATTTTAAAATGTTCGGAATTTGAAAGAAGAACGAAACAATAATAATAGACCCATTTACCATTCCACTCTTACAATTGGCTCTTTTCATATTGACAGGGTTAAGGCCACAGTCTGCCGCGCTAGCCAAGCGTGGGGTGGTACACGTCATACACCTCAAAATTATTTTTTATAAATTCTGAGGTACGCAGGTTTCCTCACGATGTTTTTCTTCACCGTTACCAAGTGATATTTAAACTTAAAAACGCACTTTTTTAAATAGGTGTGCTCAATGGATTCGAACCAAGCACCCCGGAGTGAGAGGCTGAATTCTTAATCACCAGGCTATCACTCCTTCGAACCAAACACATTCGCACAATATTATATTACATTTAAATTTTAGAAATTCCTTTTACTTAATAATAAAACAGCATGAATGTTACAAAAAAAATTAATTCTGCTTATGACGTGACAAGGAAATGTAAAAAAAGCAGTGATAGCCTAGTGGTTTAGAGTTCAGTCTTTAATTCCGGGAGTCCTGAGTTCAAATCCATGGCGCGCACCTCTTTACAAAAGTGCGTTTTAAGTTTATACATCACTTGCTAACGGTGAAGGAAAACATCGTGAGGAAACATGCACTCCTTAGAATTCATTAAGAAAAATATTCTAAGGAGTGTGAAGTCTAACACCTCGAACTTGGCCAACGTGGCAGAATATGGTCTTAATCCTCTCAATTTGAGAGGAAACCTATATTCCAACAGTGGAATGTTAAATGGGTCGATTTATAAGGAAATATAACCTGACGTTTGATCAAAATAGAATTTCAAACTGCAGAAGTTTTTAATGTTCAACTACGTATTAACATCACCTTGCTAATTTAATATCTATTAATGACCATATTCATTAACAATACTCATCATCATCAATATTAACCTTTTTATCGCTCCAATGCTAGTCACGAGTTTCCATTCAGAATGTTAATGCCGGGGTTCTCCTGCAGGCCGAGTATCAGTTAGCAAACGGTGATTTCTATTACAGCATCAAAATGATGTTTACCTTTATCCCCAGGTCTGTCGTGGTCGGAGGCAGCTCGAGATGCCACCTGTCCTCGTATCTGCGGCCCCACTTTGCAGGGCGAACCCGTATGCGCCACTGATGGATACATCTATCCTTCGCTCTGCGAAATGAGGAAGAAAACCTGTGGGAAAGGTAAGAGTTGTCTTCAATTAGAACAACCTTCATCATGATAAAAATAACAGTAAAATAATTATGTACCGAAATCACGGAGGCCACTGGCGCTTGACACTAAGATAACGGACTGGATTTCAGACATACCGTTTTGATAAATATTGAATAACCGCCATTTTGTATGGTTACTTAATGCAATTGAGTCACTGAAGTTTTTTTTTAGAAAATATTTATCATATCCATCTATGATTGCAATATCCCCATATAATATTCCAGTGAGAAAAATCTACCATAAATTTGTTATAATTTACTTCGTCAGTTGAAGATCATTTTTTTCGTTGATTATCTTATCAATAATTAATAAATTCATTTTTAAATTTATTTTTATAATTTTAAAGATTGTTCTGCACTTTTCCATCTCGAAGGCATTTTTGGACATTAGGGAAGAGAAAGGAAACCATGCACAATATTGTAATAAAATTAAATTTCTTGAACTACCGACATAGTCTAAAATATCAAACTAGTTATTTGAAATTTCCGAAAATAATACTAAAGCCTACTCTTCCAGGAGTGCGTCTTGCGCAAGATCAAGGTTCCTGCTCCCGTGCCCAGGGCTCCAAATGCGAGCATCGCTGCACTTCAGAACGCGATCCTGTCTGCGGAACCAATGGCCGAACCTATCTTAACAGATGTATGCTGCAGGTCGAGATTTGCAGGTGTGTTATATTTAACGTTTTTAGATACAATTATTTTAAGAAGGTAGAAATTTTCGTAGTTAAAAATAGACCAAGGATATTTAAATCCCATCTCAGATAATGCTGAGGTACAAATGTCCTGGCTAGTTGAAGAGCTATTTCCTTGAAAACTAATTTTTGAATCACTAGTAACTGCTGCAAGCTTGAAACGTTTTACATTAGAATACAAATACTCAAGCACTGCTGGAAAAAAAGGAGCAGCAGTGTCTCCAGCAAATTAACCTTAGACAGGATTCTATCATAAAATACTCAAATTATCGATCATCAAATAACGTCATGGAAGATGGACTGGAGAAGCACTCGTAAAAGCTTGTTTTTCATGTGCCCCGGTATTTATAATATTTTTTATGACTGGCCCGTTCGTTCAGTGATTAACGAAACTGATTTAGAGTAGGGGATATGGGTTTAAAATCCGTGCGTAGCAAAAAATGTTAGGATCAGAAATATTTGCTTTGTCTGGGTGTAAAAAACATAAATAATATAAATGTCATGAGTATATTTATGCATAGCTCCTCAGGTGGCTGGTTATTATGGAAGATATCTACATATTTGTATTATTTTTAATTTCGGTGTACAGTTATCAAGTGGTAAGATTTATTTTAGGATTTGGGAAATGTGATTAGCTATGTATCTACTGCTTTGTGTACTGTGGGTATTATCAAACTGAGTAGATTTACCGTCCTAGGCTCTTTTAATTCTTTATCAGTTCATTTATAAACATACCTGTGTAAATATGTTGGTGGTCCATATTATATCTATAAATGGTCTGATGGACGAATGTGAGGGAATTTGCGTGATGATATACTTAATACGCAACCTCGCGCCTGAAACGTACACGAAGCAAGACGAACAAGAGGGACGTAGTACTCTCCCACGCTTCACCAGTTAGGTTTAAGTCCACAGTAGAATAGGTTGTGAGCCTATCGCCATACACCGGGAACACAGAGACGTGATGATATAAAATATTTTTTTCAATTTCCAGGGTTGGTATCGGCCTCTCTCATTTAGGAGCCTGCAACAATATCAGCGCTCACCGCGAAAACTGCCCCGTGGACTGCTCCCAGGCGCCCCTCGATGGACCTATTTGTGGCTCCGACGGCAACGTGTACAAAAGTACCTGTCAAATGAAGCTGCTGACTTGCGGGTGAGTTTCGAATACCGCTCAATATTGTGCTCATATTTTGAAAATGTTACGTTATCACCTATTGGGGGTTTTGTTTCTTATCATCGGTAATAATCAGGTGAAATTAATAAGTACTTGTGGTTGAGAATATTGCCATTTCTTCTGATATTTTTTTGATCACATAATAGTATTGAATCGTTTATTTTTGTTTATATCATTTTCACTACGTTTAACGTTGTTAAGAGTAAAAGGCTGTTGCGGGTTACTTTTTATTGTTTTGGTTATTTTCTAGAAATAAAATTTACAATGATATTGTAGAACTTAACAATTTTTCTCATTAAATTGACTACATTTAGAGGAACTATGGTATAGTGTACATCTCTTCTCGAATAACAGCCAAGGCGTCGTCCGCACAAGCAAGAAACACTGCCAGACGACGCGTCACTGCCGGGAGTCCTGTTGGCGAGTAGCGAGACCCACTTGCGGCTCCGACGGAAAGCTGTATGCGAACGCTTGCAGAATGAAAGCCACCAACTGCGGGTACGTTTTCACGACCAGCACATGATATGTTCGCTGTAACGGTGAAGAAAATATTATAGGGAACCCTGCAGACTTTATACTCCTGCATGTTGTTCTCTAAGGCGCGTAAAAGTGGAATACTAAAAGGGTTGACAATCATTTAGATTACCAGCTATTTGTTCCCATAGTACAGGATCTGCCTAGTGTGAAATCAAATGGCTATGTGCGGATTGTTTAAAGATATCACTATTGATATCTTATTTTTATGACATGAAAAAATTCTGTTTTCGATACAGATCTCCAACACTTCGTAAATGTTTAAAACAGGAATAAACAATTAAGAAAAGGATAAAGTATTAGTGTAAGTAAGTAATTAGTGTAATTTTTTTTTTCTTTATATTTTCAGTAAACACGTATTCGAAGTACCTATGGCGTTTTGCGTATCCCAGGAACGAACCTCTGGCGGAGAGGCCTGTCCTACCGACTGTTCTGGTCAGAAAGAGAAACTGGTGTGCGGTTCCGATGAAAATATCTACAGAAATGAATGTGAAATGAAGATGCTTAACTGCGGGTGCGTATTTTTTCCTTATATTAGAAATTTGTTTTACTCTAAAATGGTTAAATTAACTAAAAACTTTCAAGTTGATAATTAAAACTTGAAGATACATTAGTGAACAGAAAATTGGGAAATTACACTGAGTACCTCTATTAGTTTCCTTAACAAAAGTTTTCAGGATGTAAAATAATTACATTAGATTGAAGACAGACACAGTGAAAGCCACTAAGAAAAACATAACAAATGACTATTATAATTCCAGAGTCAGCAACCGCAAGATAGTGAAAAAAGTGGACATGGACAAGTGTCGCTCGAAGATGAACAAGTGTCTGAAGGTGAAGTGTCCCACGGAGACCGACCCGGTGTGCGGGACAGACGCCAACGTGTACACCAACGGCTGTCAGCTGAAGGTTGCAACTTGCTTGTGAGTAGATCTTTAATTCCTCTTGCCTCTGATACCTTGGCGTAATTACAGACCGCTTGCACTTTACGGCTAGTGTTTGGTACCAGGAGTTAGTTGCAGATGTTCTGGACCGATTATGTGTTACGAGGTGAAGGATTAGTTGGTTGCGAACGTTATTACATGAAAAATGTATAAGGATTTTGGAAGGCTTCATTATAGTTTCGTGAGGTGCCTAACTGACAATTCATCGACCCCGAAATTTCTGCGCTACTCAAATTTAAGTCCACGAGTCGAAGATTTGTATCAAGTTTTTATATATCTATTACTTCTAAGAAAACCTAAACTTAGGTCAGTTTGCTAATATACCAAACAATACGAGATTTGATTGCTAATAATTTTAAAACAAAACAATTTACTGACCATGTTCCTAAGAATCTTTTCAGACAATTTTTCAGGCTACAGAAGGTAATACAAATTTTAATAACTATACAGAAAAGGGGTCCAGCTGGCGCACTTTGGCAACTGCACGCTCCTCCCGAAACTCGAGATCGACTGCCCGGACAACTGTGACAACGCTGTCGAACAACCTGTCTGCGGGTCCGATGGGAATGTTTACAAGTAAGGGGTTCAATACAGGAAAACACACTCGTACATATGTATTGTCAAACCTATCACCCATAGGGATAGACAGTGATTAGGCTTCAAATTTTCACCTGCTATTGTCGTACACCAACTGGAATCAACCGATCTAAGTTGAGTATTTGTCATAGGTCTCTTCTAAGTGGATTTTGTCTTTCAAGTTGGGATAGCAGAGCATAAATTTTTGAAACGCCTACACTACGGCCAACATTTATCAATGACACTACCTTTGACAGTGTTAGTTATGGTCAAAATTAATAAAAATAATAATAATCGACCCATTTGGCATTCCATTGTTGGAATATGGGTCTCCTCTCATATTGAGAGAGTTAAGGCCATAGTATGCTACGCTGGCCAAGTGCGGGTTGGCAGACCTCACACACTTTAGATTTTTTTTTTATAAATTCTAAGGTGTGCAGGTTTCCTCACGATGTTTTCTTTCCCCGTTAGCAAGTGATATTTAAACCTAAAACGCACTTTTTGTAGAGAGGTGCGCGCCATGTATTTGAACCCAGCACCCCCAGAGTGAGAGGCTGACTTCTTAACCACTAGGCTATCACTGCTTTCAAAATCAGTGGGTCAAAATTAGTGTTAAACGATAAGCCAATTTCCTATGTTTTACTCCAATAAAATTTCCACCAAACTTTGACGTAGGAGCTCTTCCACAGTGACGCTGCAGCACAAATAATATCACACGAATCAAATCACTGCCTTATTAAATTTCTTTTTTTATTACGTTTACGTATTTCTTATTATAGTTGAAGTTTTTATTTAATATTGCTTCTTAGTTTTTGCACTGAGTATTGCACCTCTTTTCCTCCTTTATTTCTCTCTTTTCTGATGTATCGGTCGGCTGTAGGTCGGAGTGCGAGCTCCGGCGGCACACGTGCGGGCAGCACGTGGTGGCGGTGGCGGCGGCGCACTGCCGCACCACGGCGCTGTGCCACGAGGCGTGCCCCGACACGCCCGCCTTCGTCTGCGCCTCCGACAACCGCTTCTACAAGAACGAATGCATCATGAAGAAGGAGAACTGCGGGTGAGGCTTCTTGTACATCGGAATTCATGTCTTGTAGACCGTTGCCTGCCGGTATGTTCCGCTGCTCCTCAAAGTCGTTGTTACGAGTCTTTTTCATGTATGCATTTGTATATATCTACGTGGATGTCTTGCAAATCGTTTCTTAAGACGGAGTAATTTATAGCTGTTGCTTAACGATATTGTTTTATCTAGGGAAATAAATTCTGTGAAGGTGTGCAAGTAAAATGGTGAATTTAGAAGACGCACGTCAGACGGAACAAGAAAGAAGTGTTTTCTTCATAAATGTTCATCACTATATCATTTATTAGCATATATATTATGCATTATAGCATGTATAGCAGACCTGGAAGTACACAAATAAAATAAAAAATAAAATCGTTACATGCCAGCGTGGTCTCGAACGCAGCATGCTTAATATTAACAAAAGGCAAAAAATCAGACACTCCAAAATAAGATGCACAACAGAAGCCAAAGACGCTCTAATTCATGCGCAAAAATTGAAATGGAGATGGGCGGGGCATGTTGCACGCTTACAAGACGACAGGTGGACGAAGAGAATAACCGAGTGGAAAGTCCCTAGAGATAAGAGACCCATAGGATGACCTTACACGAGATGGCAGGACGAGATAGAGAAAGTGGCTGGCCCAAACTGGGTACAAGTCGTACAGGACATTATATTTTTTGTTAAATGTAGTGCAGAAGTAAATATATACTTAGTGTAATATGCAAGAAATAAATAGGCTTTATTATTATTAAAGCATTTATTACTTCTGTTTACGAATAGTATATGTCCTATTTGATACATAATCAATCCTTTCCTTCTTTGTTTTTATATCTTCGCACCAATTCCTCAGAGGTGGTAAACAGCACTCTCGCAGTCTGTCAGTCTACAGTTCGTCGTCGTAATTATTATTGTTTTACGTTATCAACAGGAAACACGTGTACGTGGTGCCTTTGAAGAGGTGCCTGTCCCGTTTCCAATACTCGGGTTGCGCCCGCGTGTGCCCTCCGGAGTATGACCCGGTGTGCGGAACTGACGACAAGACGTACTCCAACAAGTGTTTCTTGGAAATGGAGAACTGCCGGTCGCGGTGAGTATTCCTTTTTTTGTGTTTTTTTTTCTTTATATTTAGCCTAGCAAACAGGCAAACGGGATACTTGAGACGCTATAAGAATTTCTCTAGTATTACAAGTTTTAAATAACAGTACCTAGATGACTGAGTTTTGCTCGGTAATTTTTTTTATTCGTAATCATAATTACAGATTAAATTATTCAAGATTAAATAAAAATAAAATCTTTATTTTCATCACCATAACAATTGATTACAAATCGTTAGTAACATCAACCTCATTGTTACAGGAGTCTCGTCCAGCTGAAATACTTGGGCACGTGCACGGAGCCTATCGCGGAGGAACCCAAGAATTATCTCTATCGATAAAAGATTTAATCAATATAACATCCCCACTATATTTACAAAAGTCATATCGACATTTCGCTTTTATCACACATCGATAGAGACCTGCATTTCAATAATTAATACCAAGTCCTTTGCATTAATTTAAAAATAAAGGTAATTAAATTAAGAAAATACAACATTTCGACTTAGTCCTGCCGCACACGACACGACAATAAAAGGTTGACGTATCTGCACAGGTATACAGCCAGGACTAATATAGACAACTAAATTAATTGTTCAGTTAAATACTTAGGCGGAAATCGAAATCAAAACATTATACACGACAGAGCGGCATTTTGGCGATTAATCTAAATGGACAAAAATTAAGTAAATTCAAAAACATTATGCAAATTCAGTTTAGCGAATCGAAAATACGCGGTCGGCTTTTCGTCTTAATCTTCCATATGAATTTTTGTCTTCCATACTATTTTTGGCCGGAAAATTGTTCATTTACAACATAGTTCGAATTCAGGAAATTCAAGAAATCAGGTCGAATTCTTAGGCCTTTGGATTCAACCAGCCTTGTTCCGATTTTACTACATAAAAAAATGTTAATTTATTGTAACATTCAATAATTTTTGTAAACGAATAGCTTTTCCAATAGCGTAACGATATTTTTAAATCAGTACAAAAACTTGAATCAAAATGGCGTCAACAAGATGGCGCCGAGAGTGTCAAAATGTCTACCAATTCCCAACTTCGTGTATAATTTTATTGACAACACCAAAATGGTGATAGTTAAATTTTTCACTTTTATTACTGCTTATGAAATTACGTATTTTACCCGACTGAAGGATTTTACTCGACTTTTAAATATTCCATTTTTCGACTGTACGTCCGCCCGTCAGTACACATCACGTTTAGACAATATCCCTTAAAATCATGGAAGGTACATAGCAGCGTCACCATCAATAACCCTTTTGTCGTTCCTACGTTGGACACGGAACACCTCACAGAATGAGAAGGGTTGAGGCTAGGGTTTTTTCGATAGTACTGTTACTATTTTGCAAGTAACGTACCTACTCGTAGAATCGGGTGCTCCTTACAACTCTTAAACGTTTATATGCCTTATATAGACCATACAACTCATATTTATGTAATGCTGAGGATTTTCTATTAATATATTGTAATGTTTATTTTGAAACAGTTATTTATACAACAAATACAAACTACATGTAATTTTAAATATCTGATAAAGCATTTGTTTACACTTGTTAGTTAATTGTGCAGTGAGATAAATCACGTAGGGCTGTCAACTGTTCTGCTATAATACAATATTTGGTTTTTCATTTTGCATTGATTCTGCTGCTGAAGAATTATTGAATCTAACAAGTCTCTCGTTTCCTTAAAATGAGAAATTCTTTAATATTGTTATTAAAACAGTATACACATTCTAGGTATTTAAATGCTTCTTCAATAGCTTAATAAAAAAAAAATTACTACCCTTTATTAAAAGCTCCTATGTACACTCCTGAGCAAACGCACAACTTCATGCCCGCAATTTAGATCTACCGAAGAAAGACCACTTTTTAATACAGAAATGCGTTCAGCTATACCTAACCGAATGTTTTGACAGCCCTAGCGATGTCATAAACCTTATCAATTATATGGTATTCATTTAATGTTACCTTTTCACGGCACCAGCTTATGGTACTAATATTATCTGCTGGCATGTTGTGCTGTTTTAATCATGTAATAAAAGTAAATACATATTATGCATATGTAAATAATAAAATATTCCTAATGACTTTTGTGAGGGCGCATAAGAGCTTCGGAAAGTGACGTGTATTGACGTCTAATGGGACGGTATGGAAGGACAAGACTACATGATATCAAGACAAAAAAATTGGGTTCCAGAAGTTTCTGATTTAAATTTATTATTATTATTATATGATCCCGCTATATCATTTACTTTAATGTTAAGTTACTTACTTAATGTTAAGTATCTCTATACTACAAGGCCTGCCGTGATTCTTCTAAACTCATCACTCGCTCCAGATATGCATGCTACTTCCAGATATGAACGGTTAACTATGATTGATAATTATTAATAATAATAATTTAACAACAATAACAAGTAATATTTTACAACGCATCGGAACATTTTTACACAAATATCTTAGTACTTTAAAAAACACTGCGATCCGCAAATCTGTCAAAAACAAGTTTAAATTCCTTATAGTCTGGGTAATATATAAATTCACAATCAGTTTTGGATGTTTTAGGTGATTTAGGTTAAAATCAACAAGTGTCGACTGTTTTATTTATTGATCTATTTATTATGGGCTAGTTAGTTACGTGTAAATATTATTAGCGATGCCGCAATTCGAATATTTTAAACGTGTTAACAAATAGGTATGTCTTTTAATTTTCGTGATGTTTCCGCAGCGACTTTAAAATGGATGTGGTGAAATATTTTAAGCAATAATACTTATTTATACGCTTAAAGGATTATTTTTATTTATTCATTAATTTAATTTTATACATTGTAATTATTTACCAAAAATTCGAAAAAAAAAACACTCAGTTATAATTCGATTAAAAGAATTTCACTGTATAAATGCATTTATAATTAATTTAATTATACTTTTAAGTATTGATTATTATTAATAGATTATTAACAGTATGGAATACACAATACTCATGTATACGGTAAAATTTAAAAATAAAATAAATATAAAATCAATAATTGTTGTATTAATAAAGATACCTGAATACCAAATAATATGACCGATGTTTTCTAGTAAATCCATTTTAAATAACAGTAAAAACAAATACAAAGATGAAATAGCAAATATCTATGTCTCTCCTTCAG
>DWJK01001226.1:0-17708 GCA_018248815.1 Croniades pieria auraria | reverse complement strand
CTCAATATAAGAGGAGACCCATATTCCAACAGTGGAATGAAAAATGGGTCGATTAAGTAGTAGTGGGAATGCGCTGGTCCTCCACAACTCACGATAACTTAGTATGGGGGCCAACTATGAAACGGAATTGTATTGTTGGCGTGTTTTAAATAAACAAATAAAAATGAGTAAGTTAATGGACATTGTTTGAATGGATGACTTGACATAGTAGATTTCAATAATAATTAAATAATTCCTTGAAATTGCACGCTAGTTAAATATATGTAGTTATATTTAAATTTGTGAAACCCTAGTAAATCGGTGTTTTTTGAAATAAATTATTAGTATCTTATTGGTATAGGTAGCTATTTCTTTTTATAGGAATAAAGAACAAAAGTAAGGAAAAGGAAAGGCTTGAAGTCTGAAAGGAATTCCTATTTTCCACATTTTAAACATACATTTATAAAAATATATACATATAGTAAATTTTTTTCTTTTTTTATAACATTTTCAATATCAAACGAAATCTATTACCGGAATAAGCATATTAACAACATTATAGTCGTTAATTATCAAACGACGACTTACTGGAAAGCAACCGGCTCCGATTACCAACAACTAACGGGTTCAATTCCTAGCGGAAGCAAACGATCGTTTTTTTTTTGCGAACCCGTGGAAACTGTACGATTATTTAATAAGGTAGAATAAGGCGCTTTATCATCAAACTTTAATATGAAGTATATTAAATGCAGTTCATTAAAAGTAATTAAATTAGATATTTTAAAATCGAGTAACGTGTGTATTAAAGAAGAACTATTATCTCTGCTACGTCTCACTCTTAAAGGAAACCGTTATGCAGTAGCAGAAAGATAATAGATTTAAGAAGAACGGTTTTTAATATTATCTCATTTTGCAGTCTGACAAACGGTCAAATGAGCCACCAGTTGGTCACCACCATCTATGAACATTTCCAACATCAGAGGCCTCATCAACCCAATACTAACGCTAAAGTCTTAAACGCTTTTTTTAAGAATCCATGCCATAGCGCACTGGAAATACCTTATATAGTCAACCTAGGTACTTTATGGATAAGCAGAGAGCTGACGATGATAATGATGATTACCAAGTACGCCATTATAATTTAAATACGGTTTAACCAGCTGCAACCAGAAAACCGTTACGATGTGTTGATAGCCTCGTGGGGCTTCGCGAGTGACGTCACTTCCTCTGTACAAGCTTCCGTAGCAGCTTGTACCGAGACCAATTCGCAACTTTATAACTTTGAAGCAATGATTCGTTGGATTTACGAAATTTGTTATCAAAATAATAACATTACGTTTGCGGTATTAAAAGGTAGGAAGAGAGCAGCGTGTATCTTTATATTTACGGACCTGACGTGGATGTTCTATATTCGTCGTTCTCTACATAGGTACGCTGGGTTGTTGATGTCTGACTACCCCATTAGCGAGCATCTGGCATTATGAAATTAACATTTGTGTGCTATATTGACAACATCCAGAAATATTTTCTATTACAATCATATTGTTAGTTCGTAAAGACCTCAAGCATATCTAAGAACTTTTAATTATGTTATTTGTTCGTTACAGATGGTAGGTCTATTTAATAATTTTAAATACTATTTCGTCAATATGTCATAATTGCAGCGACCTGATGTACAAAATTATTTATTAAATAGATATCGTTCGATAAAACCAAAAAGTCCGGTTCACTGGCTTAAAACGCCAATACGATCGAAACCTACAATAAAATAGGCATAAAAATATCTTCTCTACATGCTTGACACACAGTACTGATTATTAACTATTACGAGAAGAAAATTCAAATTTGGAGCAAAACTGTGAGCTATTGCTACATCCCTATAACGAAACATGTACATTTATACACCGTTACAGCGATGTATCGATAGGGTCGGCGAGGCTTCGCGTGACGTCACATCCGCTCCGCTCGCTTCCGGCGGACGGTGTGCCGGAGTAGGCTAGATTTGCATGGAATCACGTAACACAGCCTACATCGCAAGTTTGATAAGCCAGTTGTTTGTGTGTTGTTAGTATTAGTATAAGTAGTGATAGTATTAGAAGTGGTAGTATTAGTGGTGGTAGTATTAGTAGTGGTAGTATTAGTAGTGGTAGTATTAGTGGTGGTAGTATTAGTGGTAGTAGGCCTGCTAGGCCCCATCTTAGGGGTTATAATTCATAATATTGTCGCTGGTTACGTGGGATGGATATCAAATATTGTCTATGTATATTTTATCATGTATGATATATTATTGTGTATACCTTATCGTCAGTATGTTCCGCATTGATACACGTCGCTGAACCTAATCCTATGATAACACACACAAAATGACAGTTATATTTATATAAGGGCCGTCACAGTCCGCGCACTCGCTTCCGCTTCCCTACACCAGTAACAGCTTAGTGTGATTGTTAAATGTAAAATTGTTTGATTGTTGTAACAATATAAATATTATGAGTAATCCGAGTAAAAACTTCGTTTTATTAGTTAGTGCATCAATTATATTGGCTGTTAATATAAAGGTTTTCACTTCAGCAAAAATGTAATCAGAAAATTATATTTGAAGTATATAATGTACAAATATTGTACCTATTCAATATTGCGACATCAAAGTTACGGTAGTAACCAAAGTCCCGCTTGACAAGCAATCGATTAACATTAAACCCTATTATACTTGGTATTTCAGGTAAATTAATGCCGGTTCGAATTGAGGGAAACGTCACAATTCGTTCCGATACCTACACCAAGCTATTGTCGATGAAATTCTGATCTTTCATAATGCAGATTACATCTGGAAGCCGCGGGGCGCGATCCGCTACAACGGTGATAAAATCTTTACAATATTAAACTACATTTAAATAAAGTTGGTAGTCGGTTCGTGTTCAGTTCTGAGGTAATGTTATGCAGTATCGTGTACAACTTGCTCACTGTAAAATCAAGGGTTTGTAGTTTACAGCTATACACTAGTCAATCAAACAGGGATTTAATCATCTATAAATTTGATAAAACCTGTTAAATAAACGTTGCGGAGTTTCGTTTTTGAATTAAACACTGTGGTATTAATAAATAATCATACAACAGCAAACAAATATACAATATTCACAAGTGAATTTAAAAATGGTAGGTACTGCTAATTTACATTTGTCAATCAAACACGACAATATACATGTACTTGTTTGTTTAACATGTCAGCATTTATTTGTGTACGTCAAAAGAACTATGCTGTAAGTATTTTTAATATTTAGAGACGAGCTTGTTCGTCGTTGATAGTTCAATAATTTTATTCTAGCTATAGACTCCAGGATAAAGAAAATAAATCATGAACAAAAATTATACTGCTTTTTCAAAATCTCTTTTGAAACAATCTGCAAAGTAAATAAGACATTTTGATTTTAGTTCCATTATTCGTGTAAGAGTTCAGAATTTAACAGGATAAAAGTTAGGCCTTGAGGCTTTGGGGCAAGAAAGCTTCGATTTGTTTTGAATGTAGTACAATACACGCCCTATTATGACTCACCAGACAATTTTAGGTGATAAAAAACGTAACATCAAACCTGTAATCTCCGAAAAGGCAGGCAGAGGAGTGTAGTACACTCCCAAGTTTCACCGGTTACGTTTGAGTCCCATCGAATAGGTTGTGAGCCTATTGCCATACACCGGGCACAGATTTGGACTCCGAGTCGGTAATAGAAATTCTAAATTATAAAAACCAAATAGCATCCGACCAGGAATTTGAACCCAGGACCTCTCAATCGGCGATCGTGCTTGCAGCCACATAACCAATGACGCAGTCAATTTTAGCTGATATCAGAAAAACAAAATAGCAGCTTTTCAAAATTAAAACAATTTTACAAAAAATCATATCATCAATTTATATACTATTCCCGTGTTAAAATTGATCGTGTCTTAACATAATAGGGGATAAAACTATTACTTAAATTGATATTAATCTAAAACAATCCGTCAATTGCAATTTTTAACTACAACTTCAATTTTACATAAAATATCGTAAACACGTGAACAGACGGATGCTAAACTATAAATCGATGTAAAACAAATAACAACAACATAAAAAAGTAATATAACTTTTAATTAACAACAACAACAAAAGTTATATAACTTATGACGCTGTTGTTATTGTGTACAGGATATCCTTTACTTTGTTGTGAGAAGCCATTTAAAAACAATTTTGCTTCCATTCAAATCACATATGGTTCTTGATTGTCGCGCTCCGTTATTACATGCGTTTTAATGAGTAATATCGCAGAAGAGTGAATGAACAGCGGGTTCAAGACGTTGCTCTTCCATTTAAATTGCTTTTCACTTCAGCGACCCGACAAATGGCGGGACATGGACCGCGAAGGAACTTTCAGACCATTAAAACCGCATTAAATTTTGTGGTCTATGCGGATATTTTAATACAAAAAAGTTTAAACAGCAGTCGAAAAATGCTTTAATCGACTTTGAAATAAGGTCTAGTCAATAAATGTTGCCATTAATGAATTTGCCAGCAATAACGGTCTTTAGGAAACGTTAGAAGTTATTTCATGTAACGATCGATTAAAAGAGCGGTAGATGCAAAATTGCAAATTTAAGTAATAATATCTTTTAGGTTAAAAATGCATCTAAAATCATTCATTTGTAATAAATGTTAATACATTTTACACGTTTTAAAATAGTGTATATGTATATGACCATAATAATTTAATTTAAACGAGTTGTAATGATAATATTGTGTAAAACTACGAAAACTGGGGCATTCGTAACAAAAACCGAATACTACATTTAATTCCATTAGTTCCCAACGTTGCAGCAATTTGCTTATCAATTAACGAATTTTACGCACAAAGCCAACGTAGCGTGCAGTTCGGAACGGAAACGACAGATGGCGGGCGGGAGCCGCGTTGCGTAGCCACACTCATCTGTGGCTAGGGTTGCCAACATAAAAATATATACAAACATATCTTCACCTCAAGTCCGTCACGGGGTAGGCAGAGAGCACGAAGTGTCAAATATCCCTATCATTGCAGATCAGCCGTGGTTCTTCCACATTCAAAAAAATGTTTTAATTAAATTAACTTATATCCAGTGCATTATCAACTGTGTCATAAAATAAATATATATTTTAAATGAACATTAATTGTAACCAAGTATTTTAAAGAATTCCTAATTATTTTTAGACCATTAGAGGTTTTTCATTTCATATTAAATTTAAAATAATTATATTAAAATGAAAACCATGTGTGTGTAAAGAGAGAGATGAATGTAGAAGAACAGGTTTCTTATACAGGGTCGCAAGGATAGAGATATATGGCTATGTATACCCTCCTGTCTACCCCGCAAAGAGGGATCTAATGTAATGGTTTGATAATAAGAATATCTTTCCACAGTAACTAATTCAAAATCTAACCACTACCTATTTATATGGAATATAAAACGTAACTGGTGAAACGTGGGAATGTAAATATTATCTAGGCAGAGGAGCTTACCCCTTCGGACATTACAGGCGTGGCGTTACATATTTCTTAAATATATATTGTTGACAAAATTTCATCGGCTGTACGCAACCCTAGGACATTTTGCGGTGAAGCCATAATGTTCGGACGTCGGCAATCAGCGCACGCAGTGAGCATGGCGATGAGATATCCGGGTTCGATTCCACGGAAACAATTATATAGCATAGTCGTCGTGGGGCTTGAAAAATATATCTTTAAGTGCAGTTTTTAAAAACATAGCTTGAATTACATATACAAACCATTACAAGTTGCGCTACACCTTTCAGGGCATTGGCTGATGATATTTCCACGGAGATACAAATCGGTGACACTTTTTATTTACTTATAGTATATAAACTATCATCTGATAAATATTCAATTGAGAATAAATCACTGACTCGGAGTCTGGATGTGTGCCCGGTATATGGCAATAAGCTCACCACCTATTCCCACTTATCCCTGGGACGTAAACATAACTGGTGAAACGTGGGAGTGTATTACACTCCTCTGTCTACCCCTTTGGGGATTATAGACGTGGTGTTACATTATAAATCACTGATCATTTTTTTCTACGTGTTTGCGAGGCTTCTGCTTCTCATCGTACCCTTGGCTTAACTGGTGAGGTTCACGAGGAATTATGATACAATTCTTTCAAGCACTTTAGCAGCCATCGCCTAAGAAGAAATGGTCGACTAAATTTGTAGCCGGCCCGTGGATTAGTATATTACACTTCTCTGGGTACACCTTCGGGGAAAGACGGGCGTTATGTTTTGTTACCTTAAAATAAGATTTGCTATGGATGATAATGGAACAGGATCTAACATGAGAGACAGCTTCCGCGGCAATGAACAGGAGCGGAAAGGTCTAGAACCCGTATTCGCGGACAACCATAAAAAGTTTAATATTTTCCGTGAACCCGCTCGTGCCTAGCAATTACGACTTGGGCACGTGTAACAGTGACTCAAATGTTTACAATGAATCAAATGTGCTACCTACAAGTATGTGCACACATTACATCTAATAATAATCTCATTATTAGAGACCGGGTACTATAATAATACATTATTAGAGACCAAAACTTACCTTACCAAATAGATCTGATACTGGCTGATCTATTGATCTAGTCAAGTCTCTGAAACCGCTATGCGTGTTTAAAAAGTATGATGAATTCGAAAAAAGCATGTCAGGGTCTTTAAGAAGAGAGATAATTGGCAGTCAGTCCTCTATGCCTACTTCATAAGGGATCTGTCGTGGTTATATAATAATAATAATATAATTTTACTGGAACTTTTTGAATACGGTTTTAAAATAATTTATAGATGGGACTGAAAATAATCAATTTAATACGCTTAGCTTGGAATATTATTAAGCTCTCCATGGAGGATATAACTGATTATAAGTCAATATATTTTGCAACGCAACGGTACTTAAGTAACGTCGGATCTGACGGATGTGGTAGGCAGAGACAGATTGACGACATGTTAGAACGTAATCTTTAGATACGAATGCGTTCCATTGACATTAAAAGACCTGTTTAGTTAGTTACTTTTAAGTGAACATCGACGGTTACAGTCAGTAAATACTGTTAGTTTTTATTTATTTAGTCAAAAATTAGCAACAATATCAGCAATAAACTATAGTCCGCCGCGACCTCGCTGCAAGCGGCAGGAGCTCATGAAGAAGGATCTCGTACAGGTCCGAAACTAGTCAGGCTATCCCGAAAAACGTTAACGTCCCGAGTTAAGCCGGTATATTTTTAATCATGAATAAAATATAGTATTCTATGATGTATGCGTCGGAACAATGATAATATTTTTATTATTCCAAAGACAATACACGTTTCTTCCAATTAAGTTTAATATAACGAAATTCGTATTTTAAGTACTTTAATATCATAAGCAACCCTTATTTGTAGGTATATACATAGTTCCACTGTTGGAACCGGGTCTCTTCTCAGACTTAAGACTATTATCGGTCAAGTTCTTGTTGACAGACTTTACACACCTTAGAGAACATTACGGGGAATTCTAAGGAGTATATATTTCTTCACGATATCGTCCTTCACCGTTACTGTAAGTGATATTCAAGATTAAATTTCAGGACAAAAGGATACAATCATTTTTAAAAAGCTGTGACAGTGGGTGCTTAAACCTCCTAACGTATAATGCAAAAGGTTCCTTACACCCACTATTTGCTTATGAGACTTATATCCATACAATCATTCACCAAACGGTACATTTGAACGCCTACTCGTTACGTTCCATCACGTATTTAATTGTCCTAGCGCAAACTGACATAGCTATTTACTTGATTATGAAGTAAACTCCACTATTCATATTTTAAGTTTAGTTAAAACAACGCTCAATTTACATTCAAAGTATTCAATGATTTACGTAATTATAAACAGTATTGTGTTTTCATTAAAGGTTAAAATCGGCTGAAACAAGGTCGATAGAGTTGGTTATTATTTTATATTGTACATTCTGAAATCCGCTGTCGGTAGCACTGTAGTTCAGATAAGATCAGTCATTTTAAAAACTCTATGACTAAATGAATCTTTTGCATGCTATTTTGAACCTTATATCTGTTCAGTAAAAGTTATAATCCCGTAAATGGTGGTAGTGATTACGATAGAAACACACAAGGCTTTCGTGACGTTAATCATAGTTTTATGTCGCTGTAAACCAGTGGTTTGCTATTGGAGGTTTTAAAATTTGAACGTTATGGAAGTTCTACCGTTTTATATTATTTCTAACTATGAAAAATCTTAATAATAGCTGTAAATTTAAAATTCAACGGTTAATTTTTTTTTTATAAAGGAGTAGTTATTTTATGCACCTATATTTTCCGTTTTCAGAAAAGGTTGGAAGGATTTCGCTGGACATAATTCGTTAACGTTTTTTGTGTTATGAATTCGATTTGTCATAAAAACTTTCAAATTCATAATATCGCATTTGATGCCGCGACATTCGCTGCTACGTTATAAAAACTATACGAAAAGTAATTGTTCATAAAACCTTTAAAGAGATCACGTGTGTTGCTCTGGTACTGTTTCTAGAACCGTAAAGTATTTATTTTATGATATCTTAAACACCTAGCATTATTTAAATCTAGGCCAGCTTTGATTCTAATTCAGTGTACTCTTTTCTTTGTATTTATTATTATTTTGTTTTGACATTTTTGTTTATTGGTTAGTGTCTGACTGTTTGGGGCTGTGGTTTGAATATCCTTCCAGGAAAACACACGCGGAAAAAATGTGCGTTTTTCTGCCTCTCTGTTTACCGTACAAAGGGTTGTATCTTGGGAGCAGATAGCTGCGTGTAAGATGTCAATATATATTTATTTATTCATCATCATAATCATCATTATCAAACCTTACTACACTTCCAATGAGTCTTCTTTCCGAAACAGAAGAATTAAGGTTATAGCCGTTTAATAATTGATATTTATCAATTAATAAACGGCTTAACCAACCCGCACTTGGCCAGCGTGGCAGACTATGGCCTTAACCCTCTCAATATGGGAGGAGACCCACATTTCAACAGTGGAATGTTAAATAGCTCGATTATTTTTTACTATTATTATTATTATTCATCAATTATCTCAATGGGATAACTTTTAAAGTTTCATTTTAGATAAATTTAACAGTTTGAGTAAATAGGTGGTCACTAAGCTTCGTTCAACTGTCACTATCATCTGTTCAACTGTCACTAAGATCTGTTCGATTGTCAGCAACATTGAATAACATAAACTTCTTATAGTTATTTTAATGCCTTGTAATTGGCGAAGTTTATGATATATTAGAACGCCGTTCAATTGATTCAGATGGCATCTAAGAATAGCGAATGCTATTTTATAACCGTAATTATCGTGTTTTAATAGCTAAATTAGCAGAAAAACCGCTCAGTAACTACAGACAGTAACTCAGTAACAAATAACTTCACTGCAGTGAAGTTATTTTAGATGTGTTAATGACTAAATAAAAAGCTACATTTCGAAACATAAGATAACATCATCTATAGTTTATCTAAAAAGTATAAAACATATTGGTAAATAAAAAAAAAAATCTGCAATCTCTTTTTACAAACACGCCGAAAGAAGTATAAGTTTAAAATATGAATATTAATTCTAGTGAATCTCAGTGTATCCCCACCTTAATTCATCATTGTTAAGCCAGCGTTACACCAGAACGTCATCCATGATTCGTGAGGTCGTTCACCTGCAAGTGTGAACTCGGTAACGACTTGAATACAGTATTAACTGGCAGCTTTAGGATTTTAGGGAACGTTGGCTTTGCTATTCGCTGGCTAAATTATAATATTTTAGTCATTATTATTGCATATCATGTTAGGTCCCGTAAAAGGTAAGCAGAGAGCACCGAGTGCCAAATATCACTATCCTTACAGATATGATGGGCTTTATCTATAATCATCTATCTGCTCATATACGCGCACTGATTTCGGAGATTTCTTAGCTACAATTTCAATAATACCATTAGACGCCCTGTAGATAAATATCGATATCGTATGTTAGATAAGCCCAGTGCAGTTTTTGGGTAATACACAATACTTTGCAACAAAATATGCAAAAATGTTACAAAATATTCAAAAATTCAGCAACGTTTCCCTTAATACAGTGGCTTAAAGTGTCTCCTATATTTTGCTTCGGAGATTGTTTTCATTTGTTTCGTTTACATTACATTTATATTAAAATTTACTCATTTTGCAATACTTTAGGTATTGACTCGTAAGGGCATGTTAATACAACGTTATTCTTTGTTACTTTCAGTCTTTCGCTATACTATGAAAGAACAGTACAAATTCACACCTTCATGAAAGAAAATACCTATGTGTTGATATTTAATATACTATAAAAGTGATTCCATATGGCCTCTTATGTAATCAGTGCAATTATCGAGTAATAACACAAAGAACCGAGAGAATAATACACATGGAACAAAACAACCGCGGCGCGCGTGAGATACGGGTGTGAGTAGTACGCGAAGCGGGTGCGTGTTTTATTTGAGCAGACGCAAGCAGTACGTAAGGTTAGTACGGCCAGTACGCAAGGCGGGTGCGTGTCATACGCAGAGCGAGCACGACATAAACGAAACAGCGTAACTTAAAATATAATAATGCTTCACAATTTTTAATTTATGCTTAAGCTAGTATGTGAACGTGTCCTTAAAATAATAGCATACAGACACAAAGAGTTGTTTTCAAATTTATAATATATTAAAAAAAAAATACAGACAATAGTTTATTAACCCTTTTTAAATAGTTTACACAAAATACATTTCTGAACGCATGCATAAATGTCAATCATTACTTACAGAATTTGACAGGATGGACAACAAATGTTTGACAGGTACGAAACAAATGAACATTTAGGGAAAATGATTCTTCTTTCGTAATTATGTAATTTCATATTTCATATTTTTCATAGTTTTTAACATGTATTCTGCTATTCGGGGCGGAGACAAATCCAACGAATCAAAAACCATGAAAATTGGTCCAGTAGATCTCGAGTTATAAGTGTTGTAACAAACCCGTCTTTGTTTTATATAGTATATAGATCTATGATACGTTACTTACTTACAATGAATCATTACTTTAATGATTCATTGCTGTTACATATCTTGTAAGAGTTTGTCTGCGAAATAAATTCCTTTCATCATCATTATTATCATTATCAGCCCATCATCATCCACTGCTGGACATAGGCCTTCCATCAAGCGATCATTATTCATACAAATTTCAATAAAGTCAAGTGAGCAATTTCGAGCCGACAATGTAACAGTGAGAAATATTTTCGGGTGTGTAATATATTGGAATGTATTACTTTTGCATAATACTTATTACATAATGTATAATACGTGTCTATCAATTAGTATATAACAATATTAACAACTCTACTCAGTTTTAGAAGTCATAATCGTAAAATCTCTGCTCAATTTTACAAGTCAAGATTTGTTGAATTTTAACGTATTCATATGAAAATTCCCACGTTGTATTCATTCACTGTACAAACACTAACTAAGCAGTCTATTATAATATAGTTTGTTTTATCCAGTGTAAGAATAGTAATACTATAAAATTTTTAAGGATGCTTACTAAACAATTTTGAAGGTAGCAACGTATTGTCTGTATAATTAAAACTATAGACGAGTATGTATGTTAATAGTTGTCAGATTACTATAGCACATTTTAAATGCAAAATAAACTTTGTTTTCATGTCTTTTACGATTGCGAAATCCGCAAATCTATATCATTAGACATGGGGTCTGCTGGTAAAAGACTTTTTACCAGATGACGTAAAGTAGTAGAATAAAGGGTGTAAAGAAATAGTTTAAGCTACCGCATAAACGAATTAAGGGTTAAAGTAGTGTATTGTGTTATTCGCAGGTGTGTTAAACTATCCATAAGTAATCTCTCACGTCTCCACGACAGAGCTATTTCATGGCCGCTTATAAATAAGATCAGCTGGCGTTCAGTTGACATAATTACAACATAACTATTTCAAGTATAACACGACAAGTTGAAATGAGTCCTGTGTCCACCGAGAGTATTAAAGACCCTTTAACAATTTCAAGTATAACACGACAAGTTGAAATGAGTAGTGTGTACACAGAAAGTATTAAAGACCCTTTAACAGTTTTAAGTATAACACGACAAGTTGAAGTGAGTCCTGTGTACATCGAGAGTATTAAAGACCCTTTAACAATTTCAAGTATAACACGACAAGTTGAAATGAGTCAATTGTACATCGTGAGTATTCACGACGCATGTAATCGTAACATTACAGTTTGATTTATTATTATAGAAATTAGATTGATCTGAAATTTTTTTCCGTATCCATATCGTCTAAAGTAGTGTATTTATTGGGATCCTAGAAGTGTTAATTGTAAGATTACAACGTGCTTAAGTTCTTTCCAATAATCTTATACATGTAGTTGGTTCCTGTAAACGTACTAGTAGGTTTTGATATGTAAATCCGTGAAATAATAGAATGAATAAACGAACATATAAAAAAACGAACGAATGAACCAAAAAATAAATATATGAATTAATAAATAATAGTTAAACTCAATTTCATACTAAAGTAAAAACTACAAGGCAAAATTATTGTTAACCTACATATTATTAAATTATATTATTACCAGCTCCCATAATTTGATACTAACCGTATCATTATAACATTACTTCATCCAAGTAAATTTTAACGTTTACTAAACCACTTTCATTGTTCAAATACCACCAATCAATTGACATAATTACATGTTCAATATTTCAAGTATAACAAGACAAGTTGAAATGTATCTCGTTGACATTACTGAAGTACTGTTACGAGTAATACTACTGGTGAATGAATATTAAATTTTCGGCTTTATTTAGATTCCGTTCGAAATTAATGTTATACCTTCTAAAAAATATCGTTCGTTGGTAATGTTTTTAATAGTTTAGTGTTTTATTATATTTATAGTAATTATAGTAGTCTTCCTATTAAATGTTTCGTAAATATTTATACACATGATTAATATATGTACTGGCTTAACTCACGTTCGTTTTTCGGGATGGCTCGACTGTAAGTTTCGGACCTACACGAGGTCCTTCCTCATGAACTCCCGCTGCTTGCAGCGAGGGCGCGACGGAGACTGAAGGGACAGAGACGGAGACTACTCAGGCCACCCCGAAAAACGTACGTGAATTAAGCCGGTACATATTTAATCATGATTATAGTAGTCATTTAAAATTATAATAATTATATTGAATTACACGTGATTATAAGTTCAGCAATGGCATAGCAATTGATATTCTGCTATATTTATTAGAAGGCAAGATCAGTTCACACTTATTCAAGATTTCCACCGTTTTAAAAATGTTTTATGGGCTTCAGTGAACACGAGCCTTAGCAATCTACTTGCTTAATATATAAAAGGTTATTATTATTGTTATATCGTCACGCCACACAGATCTGTGATACTTCATTTATGCTCATACCTCTTTTCATATACGCATTCCTATTTCGAAGACTTCTGGTTCCGAACCAGTCAGTATCTGACCTATTTGATCAAGATTGGAGAGTCTGGCCTGGTGTAATAACATAAATAAACAGGCCTCGCACCGGTTCCTAATCAACCTTAATAGGACAAAAGGTTGACTCAAACGTCCATGAGCTGAATGAAAACCCTACAATAAAACATTAATGCGGTCGCTATGTGAATAATGAAGGAAGCATACAATTCGGAATACAAAGTATTCAAAGGTTTTTAAATTAATGATTGTAACAGAACGAAAGAAATGAATAAAGAGTTGCCTTTTTATCTCTGGATTAACATCCTTTAGGAACTGTGTTATACTTTTTTATGCTTCACGAAATATGCATGTTAATATTTATTACACACAGTGCATATGAATATGTTATAACATTACGCCTGCATATATCCATAGAGGTAGACGGTGGAGTGGAGGTTAACGTTAAATTTATAATTTCGGCATCGTCTAAGTAGATATACGTATAGTATTCCTATACTAAGAAAAAACATGCTTATGACAGTTAAAGGGAAGAGAGTTGAGTCACCAGTTACTGCGTTGCCGCCCGTACCTTTGCTACCGAGCTCGAACAGGCCTGTAGTGTTTTATAGGATTTTATAAGATTTTATAAGTCAGGCTGTTAGTATAAGTTTGGCTGATTTATAAATCAGTTAAGTTAGTATAACTTGTTAGCAATAATAATTACTAGTGCTTAATAAATGTTTCAAATCAAATTATTTCATGTAAAAGAAGCTGAAACACATTTTATTGTTACGTCAAATGATCTGTAGAATATTACTTGTTTTATAGTCATTTAGTTGGCATTTCAGAGCATCTCTTTAATACGATGCAGTAACTTGCATCACAGGTTATCAAATATGTCAATTAAGATTCTATTGAGATAGTTACAAAATATTTCTCACAAAATCTTCAATAAAATGACATACTGGTAAATCTTCAATAAAATGACATACTGGTAAATCTTCAATAAAATGACATACTGGTAAATCTTCAATAAAATGACATCCTGGTTTCAAAATTTATTTGGTACAAAACTTCAAAGTTTAAGTAATGTATTTAAAGTTGTCATGTTATAGACTAACGTTGTTACAGCTTTCTCTCGTTTAGTGCCACCGTGCCGACAATTGCGTTTTAAATTTAACCGGAAACAGTTCTTAACTTAACGTTCGATCGTGGGAGTACATGTTTACCGATAAAATCAAAATTTTTACCAGCTTATTTGAGACAGTTTATAAATACTTCCGCATCCAAATGTTATGTCTCAGATGACTCTACATCTGTTGTCACATGCTTATTAATTTTAAAATGTATAACGATTATCAGAATTTAATATAAGCAATTCTAAATTCAAAATGAGTTCGGTTTTTAAGCCACAGACCACTTTTATCGCCCGTGCTATCACTAATTCGAATAAATGGAATTAATTAGTTACACAATCATCACAAAAATTTAATTATTAATTATTTCTTAATGTATAATTATCCAACTAAATGTTAACCGACAACATCACAGACGTCCAAGTTCGTCATCGTATTGTAATTGTTTTGCGATTAAAATAGAATGAGTTAGTAAAAACATCAAATAGTCCTATTCTAGGTCTCAATACGAGTACTGATATAAAAACTAGTTCGCGGTATATGGATGGTCGGAGCAGTTATGTGATTTTTTTAGCAATTCGGCACAAGGCTCGCTGCGGACACGTTTGGTGGGAACTAGGGAATAGTTGTGCATGTTTTTACGGATTTACTAGTGTTCTGTGTACGTACGGATTAATATTGCGTTTTCATTTCGCGTATGATGCTTCCTGATGTGGTAAGCCGAATTTAGCAACAGTCCAGCTGTAGATTAACTATGTATGTCGGCCTAATTCACCTGTTTCTTCGGGATAAACGCTTAATTACAATACAGTTCACGTGTGATAATTAACTATAGTAGTTCACGTGTGATCATTAGATTTATATACTCTAACGATTTATATAAATTTGAATAAATCTTTTCAAAAATGCATTTAATTTGAATAGATTCATAGATAGTATATATCAAGAAACAACTCTTCTATTTCTTTCTTCTACAACTTTTTGGAATCTATTCATGTACAACAGCGTCTTTCCAAATTCGCGAATGAACTCAATTTTCCGTTCTCTTCTCTCCGTTGCTTCCTTCTATTCAGTGCAGTTCATGCTACTTAATGATAAATATGGTGCATTTACCTAAACGTGATTTGCTCTAGCAATAGTCAATGCCTCCAGCAACTGTCGTCTCTAGGAATGAAGTGACCAAAATCTATTAACTACTATTTTCGGTTGAGTCTAACACTGTCTCATTTATTTAAATTTACATCTAATGGTTTTTTGTACACATGACTGTTTTAGGTAATTTTTTTGTACTATACTACTTTACCTAAAAATATGTACAGAGTAGCAGTATATGTAGAGTTCGTGTTGCTGTAAAAGTCTTTACCGCAAACTATTTAAGTGTTTCCTGTAGAGCTACCGGATACGTACTGGGATAGTACCGAAGAGATCTTTACGCCTTAAGGTCATCTAACGCTAATAGATTGCCACCTTCCCGTAATAGGTAGTTAAGTAAAATTACCTATACTCTACATAGAGTTGAATGGTTACTTTTGAGCAAGTATCATTTTGTTAGAATTGCCTAATTTCAGTTGAAATATACCTTAATATTTATACTAATACTGATTGTACACCCATATTCCAAAAATGGAATGATAAATGGGTCGAAAAAAGAAAAAACAATTTTCTTACTCTACATTTCCAGTTAGTGTTCCATTAAGTACTACATACATATGTATGTTTCATTATCATCATCATCAACCTACTCCCGTCCACTGTTGGACATAGGCCTCTCAAATAGCACGCCAGTTCCAATACATACATTTACAAAAGAATATTAGTGTCATCCCAATCACTTAACTAAATTGTTTGCAAAATTATTAGTAACAGCATGGTATACAAAATATTTGAAGAGATATGTCAATTACATTATTAAAATTATTTTAAAATTGTGTTAAATAAATGTGTATAAAAAAATCGCAATCGTAACTCGCTTTAACATACATAATTCTAAATTTGAATTCTAATAAATTTCCATTCATTTTTAACGATAAATTCAAATTAAAAAGTATTCGTGTTTTATATAAAAGGTTATGAAAAATCTTTTTTATAACATTAATAAATTTGTATAGCGTTCATTACATGCAACCCCTTTTCACATTAAATGACTCAATATTTTCCGTAAATGTGTCACTAACCCCAAGGCGCTGCCATTAAGGAGTGTCGTATTGGGTTGGTCCGGAAATGTGTACCTTGCTGTGTTTTCATACAAACTTTGTATGCTATCTTAGTTTTACATATATCTACATATAAAAATGTAATTTTAACAGAGGTCGATGAACTGAATAAAGAGAATAATTCTTTAACAAAAGCTAACATTCATTATAATATATTGAAAGTATTAATATTGAAAGTAAAGGGCTGGGAGACTTAAAATATCTTAAAGGAAATGATTGAGAACACTTAGGTTTTCTGATTTCCTTGCAATATTTTCCTACACCTTTACACCGAATGACATTTAAACTAAAAAAGTTTTAAACAGAAAATCTGCGCCAGGATTTGAGTCCAGAACTAATAGAGGTGGAGGCTGAATTTTAAACCGTTAAGCTATCACATTTATGGTAGTAGCGTATAGTTTATTAATCACACCAATATGCACTGAAAACATAGAACTTAGTTCAAACAGCTGTGGAGTAACGCCAGTCTATTACTAAATTATATAGCTCGGCAAGCATTAAAATTGTAAAATTGTATATATTGTACAAAATCCATGCCCGCTAACTTGAAACCTGCATATTATAGATACTATATGTGAAAAACTTTCCATGATTAGATATCATCGTTTTCAAACAAAACAGAGTTATGCTGTTCCTAATATTTTCTAAGAATCTATAAAGCAATTTGACTATAGTCCTTTTGCATTGCACAAAGACATCGTTGTGACGTCATGTTATAGGTCCCAAATTACCGCACACAGGTTGTATTGTTTATACGCCTAGGATTCTATACCGGGCACGGGCAGTTTTATTTATACGTCTAGTACTCTACACCGGGCACGGAAGTATTGTTTA
>DWJK01001225.1:0-17713 GCA_018248815.1 Croniades pieria auraria | reverse complement strand
GTGGACCTCGACTCAGGCAGCTTTTATGAGAGATTCTTAGAGATTTGGACTCGAGACAATATTTATACGTAATGAGTCCACACTTTGTAAGTGTTATTGACAAATAATAATAGTATCTTATTAGATTTCCATACACGGTCATCTGATAGCAAAGTCAGCATTAAGAGACCTTGTATTACGATGGTAAAATGGAAACATACTAGTCATACATACGAAGAAAAAAATATATGTAACATTATATGACGTACTCATCATAAACTACTTCTGCAGCACTGTTATACATGTAAATATACAATTCACAAATAGCACGATATGCCATTTCTACTTGATATAAACTCTGTGGTATACAATGCAAGCTCCATTATGTATTATAAATCCGATAAAGACAACTAGAAATTGACATAAAATGAAGTAAGACAGCGACTGTTGCTGTAAAACAGCAATACTTCTTCATATATACAAGCGAGAATTGTATGGTGTATTTTAAGTTTTGGCGCTTAAATATACGACAAGACGCGGTGTGCGGTTAATGGGATTTTTAAGCCAAGACCTAATACACCCTAACCTGCATCCTGGCATATTCCGCTATATTTATTATCCCATGTCTGTCTGCAGTCTAATCGGGGGCTCTCGCTGTATAAACTGCCCATGCCGCTTTCCGTTCCTCCTCAATTTTCTGCTATAAAGCGGCGTGGGTCATCATATGTATGACTCATAGTTACATGTCAACACGTTTTTTTCCAATCTGAACCTTAACTTTAAATTCAGACAACTCGTACCTAAGAGGGCTAAGTTAGCGTCAAGGCAACTTCTATGTAGAGAGACCTAATCTTATTTAATTTTGCACGTTAACCGCTTAGTTTAAGGTACAAAATATATGGTACCCGATTAACAGATATAGATAAATTACTAGAAATTACATTCATACCGTGATGTCGAGAAATAAATGCATGTTACCAGTATTTTTTTTTTTGAATAAGTTTAAATTATATTAGTTAATATTACATCATTGAAAAAAATTACAATTAGCAAATTTTAATGACAAAATTGTGACTTTTCAGCATCTAATCTTCTTGATAAAACACAAATGCTCTAAATTAAAAATGTAGTTTTGTCTCTTACTAGCAAATTCGAAAAATACTAGAAGAATGTAAGATGCACGATGTAATAGAAGTGGCTAATTTCAATTGAAATATCATAATACAATGAATTACATGCAATAGAAAATCTACATGGCATAGTTTTATTTGACATTATTGTTTTTCTTTAAATTACGGGATGCCGCAAAACCAGCGGTAAAATAATGGCGCTACCGATAGTCTGTGGTAGTTCATTAGTCTATAGATCGCTGTCAGCGCCGATTCCCGCCAAAAGTTAATGGACGCGCTCTAAATGTCAACATACGCCACACTAGCTCTGCTTCGAGCCAGTTTAGAGCTGTAAGTTCGAATAATTATATAATTATATAATTAAATGCAAAAATGAATTACCGAAATTGAAGAAAACGTGAATAGAAAATTATTATTAGGGACACTTTGCGTCCGTTAAATAAGTAATTTAAAATGCATATTTTTAAATCCCAGAAATTTTTAACTATATACTCGTTTTTTACTTAAGAGATATAGCGTAATACACCCGACACAAAATTTACGTTTTTTTATATTTTTTACTCAAAATAAACCCGCTGCTGACCGACTTTTTTATATCTTAGTAATATACATACAGTTAATATTTAAATGAACTGAGTAGAAGTCCTAGATAAAATGTCTATATCTGTAAACATCCTTAAGCATTCGTAACACACTATTAGCATCCTTATTAACATGCAATAAGGTATAAAATAGCCAACGATACTTTAGCGATGTCAATTTCCATTGACGAATGAGAAAATAAATGAACAAAAAGAAATTTCCCATCTCAAAAGAACAAAACAAAAAAATTTGTTACAAAAATAAATGACTAAAGATACGTCATATACAAAGCCGTAGTTATATACAAACGGAACCGGCCGTGGGTACGGCTCGTCTATAAACGCACCTTCATCCGAATTCACACAAGAACTAGTAATATCAAAACTTTTCATATCCCAACAAATCACTTTGTATTTATTAATCGTAAGTACCCAAAAAATACGTTTTTAAATTTCAAAGCGCCGATTAAAAAAAAATGCATTTGTGCAATTTTTAATTTAATGTAATTAGTCACATTTTTTTTAATTTTTCGTCGTTTTTCTACAACCGCAATATCTTAATAAGTGCCATGATTTTGTTTCATTGGAAAAAAATTTTTTTTTAATGCAGACCAACCAAGGCAACTCATCTAAAAATACAATTTAACTTTTAATTTGTACCTTTTTAAATTGTTTTTAATATCGATAAAGCCAAATAGTTGGCAAACATTGCATCAGATCCAACAGTATATATTTCCACCGCCCACCAATGGGTAACATTATTCCTATCAAATAGTTTTTGCTTTAAGTCTTAAAGGCAGCACAGCTAACTTTGCCGCTAAGCATTAGTTCTGCTACTGCTGTTTTCCAGCCTTATTCTGGCAGACGCGGAAAGACTAATTCGGCTAGACAGTTCTAAGTTATAGCAATTGCACCTATAACTGTTTTTGGTTCGTGGGCGAGTGTCCACTGTACACCGTGCCAAAGACCACGTGTTATAGATATGTTTCTCCTTTAATATAAATAGTCAAGGTCCTATTAGTATCATATGTAAAGTCCTATCAGCTCAATATGCAAACTCTGTCTGCTAAATTAAATAGCTGATCTTCATGTACACACTTCGCTAATAAAAACTGAATGCAACTTCTGCCGCTTAGCAGCAAAACGACTTGCGGCAGTGTTTACGTACTTCCTTATGCAAATTGTTTTATAATAACATTCATTTCGTTACAGCAAAGTTGCGTCTAACTGCGCTTTTTGAATTCTTATCGAAATGCTAACAGATTTTTATTTAATCATTGCTATTAACTCCTTAATTTTAACTTATAATTCTACAATATGTTTTTACATCACGACAATCGCTTTTTTATACAAATACAGACAGACAATGATTTTCAACTTCATTATACAAATATGCAAACATGTCAAGAGTGAGACTGGCACATACACAGCTCAATCGCCGTTCGTGTAGTGCAGAGCGAATGAATGATATGAACTTTTTTCTGCACAATTACTTTGTGTCATTATTCTTTGGGTTGCCAGGTGTAAAGTAGGCTTTGAAGAGACAAGAGCGAATATTGTGTATACATATTGTCTCTTGCACAAGTAACTTCTCGCGTAATCTAAACAATAACGAAATTTCTAACTAATTCTATCCAACAATGTTTTCGGCGAATCGAATGAAATATTCTAGTGGGATATGTTATAAAATGCAACCTACTCACTGCTCTGGACAATTCACACAAGATGTAAATCGCGAGAAATATTTTTAGACAATTTTATTATTATATTATCACGCCAGCTCCCTTACGAGGTAGATAGAAAGCACTGCGTGCCAAATATGTTTATCTAAGTGACAGTTAAGTAAGTTAACTCAAAGTTTATTTTATAACATTTTTTCCGATTAGTACAACTTGTAATTATTTAAGACAAGAGCGAACAGGCAATGCCTAGGCTAGCGCGCTACCGCTCATATTTGGCTCATTACCAGCTGACGTTGTAGCTAATGCAAGCCCACTGAAATTCAAAAGCCACTGGTAACGATGTTTAGATGCTATTTTGAAAGTGCTACGTGTGGCGCCCTCTGTTACTAAACTTCGAAAACTTAACACAGTTCAAGTCATATAAAGACATAACTCTGTAAACACAAAAGTTACGTATATTTCTTCTAAACGTTCTTATGAATATATTTCCTGTAGAAGTCTGATTGAAATTGAGATAAATTCTGAGAACGATCAGAAGGCAAGCGATGAATCGTGTGTATGTACCCAGCTGGTGAACAGTGGTCACTGGAGACAATGATAATAAAGTATCAGCAGTAAATAGAAGCTGTACTGAGTTACATCAAGAGTGATTCCACTCCTCACATGAACAAAGACTGGTTCAATAGAAAGCGATCTACACATCACTGAGAGTGAACAGCCGCGAGCCGCCCACCGCCAGTGATGACATTATACAAGCCTTTAAGCTAACTTTACAATCACAATATTTTGACGGCGTTTTTTTTTTATTTTTCGACACGTCCTCCGGATAATCCGACCGGAATATTCTTACGAAAAATTATGATATTATACCAATATGTATTGTAACAATATTTTATTTATATATACCCACATATATACATAAGTGTATATACGTGTGTATAGGTAAATATGTTTATATTTTAATATCCATGCTGGCAGTTCCGTCCGTGTCGCCCCCCGAGCGCGAGGGCGCGGCGTCAGAAGGGGTTGCGAGTGACGTCACAGTCAGCGGCCCGCTCCTGCAATAAGAATATAAGTTAACACGCTTACATAATATTACGCTTGTATATTTTCGAGGAAGTATGTAAAGAAATGTAGTACATACCCGCGATTTATCTATTATGTTACAAATTTAACATTAGTGAATAATTTTGATGGCAAATGTAGATGGATGCAGATGCTGACGGAGACCACCTATCTCAGTCAAATAGGTTAGGTATTGTCTGATGGGGGAATTAGAATTGTCTGAAACTGACCTGTATGAAGAAAGTTATGAAAATAGATGAAGCACGTCAGCCCTTATAAGAGTCGAGAAATTTGGCACTCGGTGCATTACACCTATTCCAGAAGGGATTCGGGATGACTGTATGACGATATATATTTTTTAATTCACATTAGAGGGTTTCATGTTTCGAAATGTGTCGAGAAAAACCACCTCAAATGTAGCATACACTGGTTGAATATCCATGGAGCACCTGGGATACTATCAACGCTACACCCAGTTCGATTTAGGAACGGTCAGTAGTGCAGGAGCCGTAGAGGAGCGGACCTACGGCGCGAAGGACAGCGGGCGAAAGCGGCGCGCGCGCGCGGCGTTGTGCGGCAGCGCCGCGGCCGGCGGCGGCGCGGGCGGCGCGCCCGGCGGCGGCGAGCCCGACGACGACGAGCCCGACGCGCCCGATGCGCCCGACGCCGGCGGCGAGCCCAGCAGCACGCCGCCCACGCCACGCCCGCCGCTGCTGCACGGGGGTGAGGAACATGTTAGCTTTATCCCACACTGAATATTGCTTACACTTTGTGGGTGTCGTGCAGGAGAGAGTTCTTTTTGGAGTGGATTCTCTTTTTCACATTGCATATCTGTAGTAACTTGTGAGATAGTACGAAAGAGACTACATTAATTTATAACAATTCGTTATTATTTGGAAATATTTATGTGCATAGATTACCAATCACAGAAATAAGATTCACAAAAAGTTCACTACGGAGATGGCGCCGATTTCACTTTTGATACTTTTTCTTTTTATGATGTGTTTGCTAACGAGGGTCACTAAAGGTTTTACAAAGGAAAGATTAAAAGTACTGCAACATAGGAGATACGAGAAACGGTACTTAGCGATTCCCGATGTACAGGTCGAATAACAAAAACTAAGGCTTCTAAGAGGAGGCTACGTCGAATGAAAATGACACAGCTCGCATGCAACAGTTCGAGGTGTCCGAGAGCACGTACCGCGGTGCGTGCTGCGCGTGCGGCGCGGGCGGCTGGCGCGCGCGCGTGCGCGGGCGCGCGAAGCGCAGGCCCAGCTCGCGCGCCGGGTCCGCCGCGTACTTGTCGGCGCCCGCCGCGCGCCGCCGCCGCAGCGCTGCAACACGCGCGCAAACGTTCTACTACACATTCACTTCTCCTCGTCTTGAACCGCCCTATTGAACTTATGCTTCTTTTGCCACGTTTTGAAGGGTATTTCTGACGTGAAATATTTATTCAACCGTTATTTATTATGTACAAATAAGGACTACCAAATTTCGTTACTTATACCGACATTGAACAATATTATAGGTAATAATAGAATATTGCTAATGCTAATATTACAATTGAACACACATTATCACTTGTGGCCGTTGCAAAAGTAATCAGCGTCAAACCACTTTCTTAATAGAACATCAGTTAAACATGGAACATCAAAAGTAACGTGACTATAAGGGCAAATTGATGGAATGTGCCAGTTTAATCAAGGTGTGAATACTGTGAATAAAGTACTATGTACCCTTCTTCTTTTTAGGTACTTAATCAATATCTTTCTCAATATCAATGCAATACATTAACTTATAAGTACTTTGATCTGATTTGGAGTCTTGTATCTACCATCAGATCAAAATCTCCACCAATTTTATGAAACGAATACTATTAATGCGATTAGTAAAAATTTACAGAGCAAAATTTCATAACCTACCCATCCAATAATGGCAATGTTATATGTAAAGGCATTCTTAATAGACTGTGATGGCACTCACCAGGGGTCAAGTCCTGAGGGTCTGGAGACAGGGGTCCATCCCCGCTCCATGAAGCACATTTGGCAAGTCGGTGGTCGGCGGGGATGGAATTGCTGGTCGCGACGGGAATGCGAGAACCACTACCTGACGAACGCTGGAAACCAGATATTTACAAATTATTTTAAAAAATTATTTACCCTCCAAAGAAAAGATTTTACTATACTGAGTACCTGAATGCTGTACAGGCAAAATGGACAGCATATTGAAAAGACATGGAAAGTGGCCAGAAAGCTGTGCTTCACATGTAGACTACCAATAGTGACTTCATATATATATACATAAATATTAGCATGTTTAGGTTACGCCTATATAGGCAGAAATTAAGCACTTCCATCAACCACCATCCTGACATATTTCTTTTGTTGCACCCACTTTCATCTAAGTCGTCATACATTCTCATCTATTGAACATTCTCTTGACCTTTTTCTAATTATATCAGTTATACTCACCATAGACACTTATAATACATGAATGATCAATCTACTTGTACTTTGTATTAGCAGGATCTAACAATGATTGTCATACACAAGTGAAGGAAGCAGCATTTTTATCTATCCTCGGACGTATGTTTTTGGATTCATTCTGCCTATCGGTAAATAAGCACATTTGACAAAGTTAAAAAGTCAAATAGTAATAATGTGTACTATATCTTTGAATAACTCACACTTCACAATGTCGTCAACCAGACAGAGCCTGTGCTTTGTTAACCAGTCAGCTGATAAACTACATTTATAAGTATATGTGTTATTATAACCATATACTTGTACAGATAATATTTAACCCTTATCCACACAAGTACTTGTCCTCAGTGGGAATAGAACCTACAACCCTGTTGGTCAGGGTCACTTATTACTGGACTAATAAGCCAATCAAATTATTAACGATTGGGGATATGAGTCGCTGTGACCAATTGGTGTAAATTGGTACATCAAAAAAAGTAAAGAAAATGGCCTACTATTTTCGCACTAGTTAAAGTTCTGAATCTTAGAGTGAAGATGAGGTTTAGGTACGTTAAAAGTATGAACACTCACATCTCTAAGGCTCTGAGAACCGTCACCGCCGGCGCTGGGTTCACGTCTCACCACTGAACTGCTCCTGGAATGAATATGTAATTTTGAGTCATGACTTCCTTAACAATGACAGATCATTAAGCATCTAGTGACCCTTAGCTGTGGGAAAAAAATCTTTAGAAATAGTTTAATGGTCCAAATAATAATTAAAAATAGTTTTTTTTATGTAGTATAATATTATTCATTATATGTAGTGTGTCACATACATAAAGTGTAGTACGTTATGTATAAACTTAGTTTTACTTCAATGAAGATGTAATCGATACGGACACTATTGATGTTGATCATTCGAAACAGAATGTGTAAGCGGATCCAGAATGTTGGACCGAGACTTAGTTGTGATTTGGGACACGTACAAGGAGCTGGGCACCCACCTGACGGGCGCCGCGCCGGGCGTGGGGCCGCGCGCCGCGCCGCCCGCGCCGCCCGCGCTGGGCTCGCCGCTGCGAGTCGACGACCTGCCCGCAACACAACACACTACACCACCCGTCATAGTACTTACACGTCATGCAGCTACATAAAAAATAATCACGTTACAGAATACCGTAACACAGATTCAGTACAGTCCAGTGACCATGTGTTGTTCCAAGATGGTAATATTATTTTTGTAAACCCGTACTGTATTGAGACGATTTAGTTTATTTTGATTGTCAATAATGCAATTCTTGCAATAATGAACTATGTAGGTCACAAAAAGCGGGCAGAAATGTATTATTTTTTTAAACATTCTCGTCATTGTCTGAATATACAATAATAAAAAAAGTAAGAGTCAAAGCTTTGGTGATGTTAAATTTAAATGTAAAATTAAAATGTGCTAAAGATTGAGCTCAAATGCATATTATTGGAGGGGCCTATGTCCAGCAGTGAATGGAACTGACTGATAATGATGAAGTATCACGTAATTACCGCTTATCCCGCTGGTGCTCCGTGGCGTCGTAGTACACGGAGGCCTCCTCATGGTTCAGTCGGATCGGCTCCCCGCTGCTCACCACTGAGTGGATTTTAACTGCCGGAAAAAACACACGTAATAAGATGTATACATCCGACTTTGCCATGATGTTTTTTAAGGCCTTACATCTGCATATTTGCACTCAATCACAGTGATGAAACGTGGCTCTATTACTACATATTATAGCCGAAACAAATTCCATATCTGTAAGGGAGGCAAAGGGATAGACAGTCACATTTCAGTTACGATATTCAATATTAATTGTTACATTAACATCCAGGCTGAAAAGAAACTAAAGCTTGTCTATTATTCAACTTTAGGTGATGGCGAGGAGTTGTTGTGAGGGTATTAAATATGTATATAATAAGCAGTATTTAAGAGTACTCGTACCGGAGTGCACCGGCTCGGCGCTGGCGGGCGGCCGAACGCGGATCTCTAGCCGGCTCGAAACTGTGCTCTGCGCGGCCGCGCGCGCCGCCGGCGAGCGCGAGCGAGAGCGCGAGCGGGACGCCGAGCGCGATTGCCACGATATGCTCTGTGACAAGCGTACATGTACATATATGTATTATTAAGTCTTTAATGTCTTGTCTTTCTAAAATGTTATGAAGCAATTACAATTTGTGTATTAAATCTTGTTAGTTTAGTAATTTATATTTGAGCCTCTTATTTCTCCGTAGGCTCGATAAAATTTTGGTGCACATATTTTTCTTTGCAAAAATGTGTAATTTAAGATTACAGATGTGTGTGTTAATGGTGAAGAATAACATGGTCGGGTGAAACCTGCACTAGAATATTACGGGATATCTTTTATGGCGTGTGAAGTCTGCCGCCAGTCTGCACTTGGGTCGCGTAACAGAGTATAGCCTATACGGTTCATTCTGCGAGGAGACTTATATTTTACAGTAGATCGATAAAAGGAATGACGATGCTCTTCTCGAGTGTGTGTATGTGTACGTAAGTGCGCGCGTGTGTGTGTATATGTACATAAGTGCGCGCGTGTGTGTGTATATGTACATAAGTGCGCGCGCGTGTATGTTGTGTACGCGAATGTGTACATGTGTGCGTGTGCATGCATGTACGCGGCAGTACCGGTGCGCTGTGTGCGCGCGTGAGCGGCGGCGCGGGCGGTGACTCGTCGCCGTCGTGACGCGCCGCCACGCCGCGCATCACGTCGACGCGGTAACGCAGCGCGCCGCCCGCCGCACCGTCGAACGACGCCTGCTGCAGCAGCGGCGGCCGCAGCGCGCGCACGTGCGATCCTGCTCCGCCACACCACAAGTCAACACATTTACATTATACTTCACCGCATGCCATTCGAGTGTTAACTTAATACTACAGAATGACAAGGAAACCATTCTCCTTCACGACCTTGCTGCGATCGGCTTAAACTGAAGATTAAGGAGTTCGGTTAGGTCCAAAAAGAGTTATGTTATGTTGAAAACACATTTGTGAGTTAAGCTGGTTCATATTTAATCACGTATATAAATACGCAGGAAAAGTTTAATAATAACATTGAATCCTTCTTCCCAGTACTAATGATTAATGATTCTGTTCTCAATATGTCACAAGTAGCAGTTCCATCTCACCGATGGCGGGCAGTGTCCAGCTTCGCGGCAGCGCGGGCCGCAGCGCCGGGAACGCGTCGATGCCGGCGCTGTGCAGGCAACACCTGTTGTTCTTGGGCACCGGCCGACTTTCCACCCTCTCCTCTTCACTCTTCTTCTCACACTTTTCTTGTTTTTCCACCTAAGGTAGTAGGAAATGGAATTAAAAATAATATAAAAGGTAATTTTGAATGGGTAATAAAAAGAAGGTATCTGTAACATTCCAAATTGAATCAAAATTGAAGACGATGGAGCGTGTTTTAAAATAAATGTGTTTTTAGAAATATACATATATGTATTTTTCAAAGACAATGACATCCTAAAGGAATGTTGTTGTCCATAGATAACAATACCTAGTAAATATTCCGGCATAACTAGGCTGATTATGAAACTAGAACTGTGTAAATAAAATGTTTTCAAATATTTTCAGATTACATTTTTGGTTTGCGAGATATTAAACAAGATACGTTGAAGTGGAGAGTGAGCAAGTTACCGGTGCGACGGCTTTATTGATCTGGCTGGGCTGCGAGGGCGGCGTCTGCTGGGTAGGCTGCGAGGGCTGCGTGTGCGCCGGCAGCTGCGTGTGCGAGGGCTGCGAGGGCTGCGTGGGCTGTGAAGGCTGCGTATGCTGTGTGTGGTGCGTGCTGGTGGCGGGCAGCTGCGTGCGCGGCGCGTTGGAGCACGACGACACGGCGCTGGCGGCGCGCGCCCCGCGGTGCTCCGGCGACTGCTCCACACACACACGTGTACTCACACTTATTACACGCTCATCGCGCCCATATTCCTACATAATATGTATGTGCTGGTTATATACAGCCAGGCAATTATAAATAGAAACAACAACAACCTTCAAAATTCGCTTATGATTTTCATAAAATGATTCAGAAAAGAACCTTAGGAGATGTCCAGTTGTGGAATAAAATAAAGAATATGACAATAATTTAAGTTATTGTATTGTATTGTATAATTTAAGTTACCTGTAACTGCTCTTGTTTCCATTCGTTGTCCGTGGTTTCCTCGGAGTCATCGAACTGCGACTTCCATAGAGACACCAGAGTGAGTGCACCACCTTTTGTCACCTGGAATTCAAATATAAATTATAAACTTTTCAAAGCACAAATATAATATTATTATTAGTAATGTATGAAAAACTTTACTGTGCCCCCTCCCCCTACCATATGACTTATGGAGTCTTAAAGTTTATAAATAAATACTGGCAATTAATCGTTCATAACGATAAAGGCCATGCCCAGGACCGGGTGGAGTGGTGCCGATAACCAAGGACTGATCAAGGCGAAAGTAATTATGTCTAACTGCTCGTGTTTCACGCTCTCGCAACTGAATGGCAACAACTGAACAGACTAGGCAGAATGAGATGGGGAGATGGGTGGGGATGCATTGCACTCTAGTCTAAACACACAGAGGTAGCGTTGAGCAGACAGTGTACGCACCTGCTGCAAGGCGGAGACGTTCTCGTCGTCCATGACGGCGAACTGCGTGTAGCTCTGGTCCGCGCGCGCCCGCGCCGCGCGCCGCGCCCCTGCACACAACATGCCCTTGGCAACATATCACAGTATCATTGCCGGCTGTAAAGCTTCCAAGTCTTATGACAGTCCAACGGTTTTTGAAGTCCTCTTTCTTTTGGCGCGTTTGGGAATAGAGATCACGATTGTATTTTTAGTGAGATATGAAATGTCCGCGTCGGTGTAACAAATAACTCTTTACATTCTTGAAACGCTCACCTCTCTTGAAGTGGGTGTCCGAGTGTACGCTGTCCACGTCCGCCACTATCCGCGGGCCGATCGTTTCACCTGAGGGAATGGTGTGCGGATTGTAAAATGCAATAATTTTACGTTATTACATGTAATAATTATGAATATTTCAAGTTCTAAGGCCTACAGGTCCCTCAAGGTCCGTCAGGAGCTACAAGGAACAATTCTAACACAGAGACAGTGACGATAACGATGATGACAACGTAAACACTGCGGCTGCGTACGTACCGGAGGCGGAGGGCGTGGCTTGCGCCAGCTCCTGCACGCAGGTGGGCGGCGCCGTGACCACGCGCAACCGCGCCAGCGTGGGCCCGCCTGCGGGCGAGGCACGATTAACATCCGTTATCCTCACTAGTGACATCTTCAAAAAGCACAGGTCTTTAACCAAATCAGAGTTTGATTCGCTTATGACTTTCATAAACAATAAATGTTATAATATCACTTAGGCTATCGTTTGGCTGCGACCCCGTCTAACGGAAAGCGAAGATGCATCCTGAGATCATCTCCCCATTCTTAATAATAATATTATGATACTATCCGTATGAAATCACTTCAATGCAACATATAGAATTCGGCGTTACATAGATATATTTACCACCGGGCATCGGCACTCGCTTGCAGGGCGGTACGCTCTGCCTGTCAGCACGGTTCGTGGATGTTATAGCCGACGACAGGTTGCTGGTTTCCTGCAAATTGCAGTAATAATTGTAGTATTATTATACTTCAAACGTTGAACTTTTACACATCAACGTCAAAATTTAGTTCGCACCTTGGCATGCCTGTCCGGAGATGGCGCTGGTGTCGTTCTCACTTCCACTTCCTTCTCAATCGTGGGCTTGTCCGTTGTTGACTGTTGGAAATGTACATATTCAAATAAATCTATCATCGTCATCAACATCCTTAATATGTGTTGATATAAATCTGTTTCACCCTATAATTGCTGGAACATACGTGCGTGGTTATTAAAATTTAATTTGAAATTATATGTTTACTTAAAATGGCAATTCTTTGCGTCCGCATGAATATCTAGAAATGTTGACTGATTACGGTGGACCTCGATTGATGCGATCTTTGAAACATTATTGAAACATACCAAGCGCCGCCTCACGCGGTAGATACGTGTGTGTGTACGTACGTATCCATTGAGGTGCGGCTGGTGCGGCGTGCGGCGCGGCGAGGCGGGCGCGGCGCGCTTGTCGATCGCCTTGTCCTTTGGCGCTGCCGTGTCAGTGGCCAGCGCCGCCGTCGCCTCCGTCTCTAGCCGCCGCCGCGCCTGCGAGCGCACCGATATACTCAGAATCGTTTCGTGTATCAAATAGCTCATTAGTAGAGAAGTGCGGCGATGATACTCACGCGGTCGGGCGGTGCGTCGGGCGAGGCGGCGGGCTCGGGCGCGGGCTGCAGCGCGGCGCGCGCGCGCCCGCCGGGCGCCGCCTGCACACCCGGGGAACCTCGGTTACACTACTTACTATACACGCGAATAATATAAGGTGTTATGAACAATGCACATGCCAGCTTTGGAAGCCGTCGATATCGTAGTCGTTGATTTTTAAAGGATTTCAAAAAATATTAATAATCTCGGGAGTTGTACGGTAATTTCTTTAAGCATTCGTTATTTTAATTGTAAGATCGAGAGTCGATTCCGGAATCTTTAAATTAACAAATTAATCTTGACGGTTGATGTAATAGATAAAAAAACAACGTTTGAAAAATTCCTTCACCCATGTACTGTACTTTCCCAAAAAAAATCCAAAAATAATCAATAAACTTGCCAACATTTCTTATATACTCTTATAGCTTCCTTTATGTAGCACGATATGTACCCCACCCCTATCATATACGAGATTAAATATTAACTTCACGTAAATTAGATACCACAATATAGTACCATAATCGGCAGTTAAACTCTTATCTTCTTATCGAGTGACTCTCACCGACAACCAAAAATAGAACTCACCTCCTTCTCCCAGTCATAGGGGTCGGTGTCGCGGATGCCGCGGCGCTTGCAGCAGCGCTCTAGCAGCGCCGCCAGCATGCCGTAGTCGGGCGCGTCCGCGTATTCCAGCTGCTGCACATGCTCCAGGAACTGCCGCAGCTCCGACGGCAGGTGCTTCAGCAGGAGCCGGTGGTCGTACTTCTCCTTCATCAGGCCCACCTAGTAATAGCATGGATTTCAGTAATTAGCATAAGGATGTTAACATATTAAAAACATTTGATTCATACGACGACACCCAGTTATATACATTTTTTATCAAATGCTGTGCCCCGAATAACCAGCAATTTTAAAGTAGATCCAGAACATTCTACTCGAACAAAAAATTTCAAGTAGCGATGAATCATAGTGATATTGCGCGTATTAGGATTTTCAACAAAAATTCTGTACTGCAAACTTGCTTGCAGTAACTAAATTACAGTCGACTTTCATCCATCAATATATCAGCCTTTAGAAGTCCACTGCGATCATACGTTTCCGTTAATAGGCGCCACTCTACCCGATCAGGTATTTCAGTCCAGCTGCAAAATATAAGCAGCTATCCATGTCGTAATACTGCTGTTTCTGCTATTAAACTATGAGGCAGATGGTTTTTTGTACATCGTTTGGGTTTTTTGACAGACGGCTCATATACAGCCCCTCGCAACCCCAATTACCTGCTCCTTGTCCTTGATCTTGCGCCAGGGCAGCTGTCCGTTGACGAACTCCACCAGCATGTAGAACAGCGACCATAGGTCGTCGTGACGGCCCATCTCCTTGTTCTTGTGTGCGTTGATGGACGCGTAGCGGACCGTACCTGCGGGCGGGGAGGCGCGCGTTCATATTTAAATCTTCTTTTATCTGGACCGAACACCTCAGGTACCCGCTGATGGGAGAACCAGAAGTAACCGACACCGACAGGCGGGTATGGTATGGTATGGGTGGGGAGGGCAGAAGAAGCACAATAGGTCTGTAAAGGTTCTTGTATTTGGCACTCGGTGCTCCTTGCCAACCCCGTAGGAGACCTGGGGTAATAACGCCACAATTGTGTTTACTTGTTTGCGTGCGGCTAGAACACGAGTAGCAGAATGTGCTCACCGCGGAAGCCGGCGGCGGCGCGCGGCGGGCGCACCTGGCCGTTGCTGGTGGTGTACTGGCGCGCCAGCCCGAAGTCCAGCATGTACACGCGCCGGCAGTTAGACGGGTGCCGCCCGATGCTGAAGTTGCTCTGCAACATGAGCGCCCATTACACCATCGTCACTACGACTATCATATTATTATCTATAAATGTATCAGCGTTATACTGAACTGGTACACCTGAACACCTGGTATTAAATATTATACGGATCAGTACTACATTTATTAAAAACACGCATAGAAATACTCACAGGTTTAATATCTCTATGTAAAAATCCAACTGAGTGTATTGAGTCTATCGCCTTTAATATTTGCAGACCCAATCTGGAAAAAATGTGTAACATACCTTAATATTACAGAATATTCAATAAATACTACCCCTCAGACGAGGCCCGTGTCTAGTCGAAGATTTGGACAGACTGATGCTGATGACAGAACAGAAAAACTAATCATTATAATCTATAAGTATGAGAGTTCTCTGGTCTGATAGATAGCGTCATGTGTTACGACACATGACGCTACGACCACGACGAACACAGTATAACGCGCAGAAGTTAACTAAACACATCACTACACGAAATAATGGCGAGGTACCGAGTGCATAAAAGCGTTTATTTAATTTCGTCATATGACCACATCGATGTCAGTAGGAACACATCTGGCGCACCTGAGCGTGGTGCTGAGCGAGAAGGCGCCGCGCGGCTGCGCGCGCCGCAGCTCGGCCAGGTTCTTGCCCTGCAGCTGCATCACCACGTAGTTGAAGCGCGCGTTGCGCCCGCACCCGATGAACCGGCACACGTGCTCCTTGCCTGCGCACACGCACACTCGTACACACACACATATATCTCTCGACCCTTTTATCATTAAACTCTTGGAATACCGCTCTCCCCTCGGAATCTTAAAGCAAGCTATAGCCGTTATAGCAGGTGATTTTTAATTTCAAAACGCACATTCTTATAAAGAGGTGCGCGCCATAGATTTTGAAGCCTGAGTCCCGTAATGAGAAGCTGAATTATAAACCACTAAACTATCATCGCGCTGCACACATATATTTATAAAAGTATTCCAGCACTTCGTTAGAAGGCTGCACCTCACACTCACTTCCAATAATAATAATTATCAGTAGATCATTCGAATTAGTTTCCATACTGTTCAATCATGTTCAATACTTGGTATGACTAAATGTTTCAATACATTTCGAATTTGATCACAATCAGCAATATCATTTTAAATTACTTTATAATTGCCAGTAAAAAATAAATGTCTGACACGAACATGTTTTGCTCATCATGTCTGAATGCAAGCAGTAATAAAACCTAGTGCATCTACATAAAGCTCACCGACCTTGAAGCTTCTTGAGTACCGCCACCTCCATCTTGAGCACCTGCTTGGGCTGGCGCGCCGATTCCACCTTTAACGCCACCTGCTCCTGGGTCACCAGGTCCAGCCCCTCGTAAATCTCGCCGAAGCCACCACCGCCGATCTTCTTCACCACCTGATGGAGAAGCGTACAGTCTAGGTAAATTCAATTAATAGAGGCATATCGGTAACAAATTGAAATAGCATTTAAACTTTAAAAAGCATCAACCTAGGAAGTCCCGAGTCCAGTTTTCGATTTTACCAAGTCAAATCGCTTAATATTTCCGCTACAAGGCTTTAGCAATGGCATGTGAGTGTACTATGCTCCTTTGCCTACACCTTCCTGGATTACAGGCGTGATGTTAGATTTTTTCAACCCGTTAATAGAGATGTGAATATCTTACATATATTAATAAGTATAGACTTGTTTGAAAAATGTCTACCTTCCATCTTTCCTTGACGACGTGGCCCGGCTGAAGCAGGTCCTCGCTGGCCATGGTGATGTGGTGCGCGCGCCGCGAGGTGTCGCACCGAGAGGCCTCCCGCGACCTGGGCCCGCCGAAATTCGGGACGGTGCGGGACCTGGAACGATATGTGAGTAGAGTTGTGCAGAACAAAACCCATTTACTATGTTGGACAATGTACACTTTCACCTCTAACGTATTCGTGTAATACATAATACATTATATAATGTTGCCATATTTTTGTATCTAACTTATCTACATATACCTATACTTTTCGGATTCGACTCCCGGGCGGCACACATCTGCAATTAATATAATAATCATGGCAAAGTGTGGCCATTAGTAGACATTTTTTTTACACAGCTCGACAACCGTGAAAATATTCTATTTATCTCTGTAGTCCCTTGCTAACGAACCTAAAGGAAGATAATATTACAACATACATACATATATTACATCCTTACCTCAATAAAGGGTTTGTTTGTACTCTCGGAGTGCTTGCAGCCTCCAAGCGACGCTCTTCCCTCTGGAAACAAAGAGCACATAACTAAGTACATGGAAAACTTCCACGGGCATAGACTCAAGCCCAAGCGTGCCTTTTAAACATACTAGCACCAATGGAGAGAACGGAACGTGCCTTAGACAGCTGAAGGGTGTTATGACAGCAGCAACAGTCAAATATCAAGACCTTACAAAGAAACCCGCGTCCATTACAGCCGCAAAGCAGCAATGAATGCGATGGTGCGATTGCTATGTACCTCTCATCTCTGCCATTGTACATACATACACAATTAAACACATTGAATTTTTCTTTCAAATCCAAGAAGACATTTTACACTTTTGAGGTTTCTTTTTTTTTTTTTTTTTTTTATTTATGTACACACAGAAATTACAAACATAGAATGTACATGAGCAGTTGTACAAGGG
>DWJK01001224.1:0-17727 GCA_018248815.1 Croniades pieria auraria | reverse complement strand
GGTGCAGTTATAACAGCACCTGCCGCCACGAATCAGCTCTTGTTTTTTTTAAATAGTGTAGTGTTTAGACTGATTCGTTGGTCGAGCGGTCGCAAGCGCGACTGCCGATCGGGGGGTCCTGGGTTTAAATCCTGGGTCGGCTGCTATTGGATTTTTAGAATTTCTAGTAGTGACTCGGAGTCCGGAATTATGCCCGGCGTATAGCAATGGGCTCACCACCTGTTCCATGGGACTTAAACGTAACTGGTGAAACGTGGGAATGTAGTACACTCCTCTGCCTACCCTTTCGGGGATTACAGGTATGATGTAACGTAGCGTAGTGTTTAAAAATGGTGGTTTCAAATTAGTTATCTCAGATCGGTATCAACAAAATTTAGTTTAATGTACAAAACATGTACCTAATTGTTTAGCTAATTTCGGCTTTAATATTGTCAGAGATTTTAATAATTAATATTTGGGAATACGTGAAATAGAACCAGAGCTGAAATTTAGAAATGTAACTGATATATATTTAAAAAAAAATAATAAATAGAGGTAATTGATATTACCATTTAAAAATATATAATTTTATATAAAGTCTTGTTAGTGACAACATGTAATTTCATATTTCGTTAACATACAAAGCACAATATAATATACGCCATCAGCTTTGTGTCACTGAAATACGGAATCATATTGCCTACAAAATTCTTGTGTTAAACTTGTGAAAACCCATCAATTTTAATATCTTGCCGGTTGTACCGAATCTTATTACTGTTCTTCGAATAAAGAAAATATCATTCAATCTGAAAATTGAAAATGTTAGTGTAATCATCTGAAAAAGAATCACGTCAAGAGATTGGACTGAAAAGACCTTTTGTTTCCAGGCAGTAGAGTTTCGGCAAATTCTTAATGTCACTTTATCTCCGAAAAAGACGCTCAGTGTACTCCGAGACATCAATTTGTCATTGATCGTTAGCAATGAGATGGCAAAAAGAAAATATTAATCAATCAAATACAATAGTTTGTTAAATTTCTCTGCTCATAAAATCATTTTGAGTTAAACTGGTAGCATCGTACAAATGTTATAAATCATTTCTTAACAATAAATGTTCAATTAGAGACGAGACTGAAATTAAATATTGTGCGTTTATTATTTCTTTTTCCATAAAATAATAATAATTATTATATTTCCGTTAATGTAACTCATGGTACGTGTTAATAAAGTTTTTATGGTTGCTGTGTGTGTCAATATGTGTTATGTGTCAGTGTGTGTGTCGGTGCATGTGTGTGTATTGTGTCTGTTTATGTGCATTTAACGTTGAATTTTATAAGCAAGTATATAAATAGTCCTGTCAGTCCATGGCTTATACCACACCATGTCGTCAAAATATCATTTGTCTTCAAGACGTTGGGACGGGTGACGTCCCACGGGATATGGCGTAAGGATTTAGAGAAAGCTCGCTAATGTCTTTAGCAATTCGCAGATTTAACACCATTACTAAATGTGATTATTAATTTTAACTGTTCTATCTAGAACGTCACAGCACAAGAACAACTAACTATATTGTTTAGGGAAAGTAATATCGACTCAAATATATTTTGTCTGTAGATTATTTTTCAGCTCATTGGGGCTGGCTTACTTGGACAACACTAGTCCTCTGTATTTTTTATGTGATATTATATTATAAATAACATTAATACGTACGAAAACATAACTAGAGACGTTTGTCGGATCATATAAATAGGTCACTATATATAATATTTTTTAAACCTGTATAGGATTTATAAAAATAAAATTCTAAGGTGTGTGAAGTCTGCCAACTCGCACTTGGCCAGCGTGGCAGACTACGGCCTTAACCCTCTTATTATAAGAAGACATCAATATTAGTGTACATAGATTTTTTTTTTCGTGAAGTGTGTTTTAACTTGACTGCGAAAGGCAAGGAAGACAGGTTTCGGAAAGTCCTATAATCTCGTTACCGGTCGCTTACAGATACCCTCACGCTGTTCAGTATGAGGAGGGAGGCAAATCTAATTCCGGCTCAATTACTCGATGCTCAAACGGAAATGTGCCCGCGTTGATATCGTTGTGTACGTACATACATACATACATACATATATTCTATGTACATATTAAGTTTTGTTGTAATACGAATGAAAATATATAGATAAAAAGCTATCGTCGTACAATACACCCACATCCACAATGTGAATATAAACAATGTGCGATCTTAAAGCGATTTGTTCTGCTTATCATCATCACCATAGGAACGGTTAAGGCCATAGTCTGCTGCTCTGGCCAAGTGCAGGTTGGCACATTTCACAGGCTTTAATAAACTTAATGGAAAACCAAGATGTGCAGGTTTGCACATTCTTTTTTCTTTCGCAATCTAAGTGATTTTTCACCTAAAAACGCAAATTTTCCCGGCAAAGAGGTGCGCGCCAATCTTGAAAATTTGGATTCTCATAGCGGAAAGCAAAAAATCCTTTAAAGATTTTACAAATCATCATATTCCTTTGAGACATCAAGCTCACTACTTCACAAGATGCACGTTGAACTCCATTAAAATTCGCTTCGGATGTGTGGTACACATTAAACGATTGACACGCTTTGTTGTCCAAAATTTGAACCTTATTCTGTTGCAATACGGTACAGATTCGATTAAGATCGAATAAGTTGTAATTTGGTAAGCAATTTCCGTTAATACAAGCCACGTAGACCGGTTGCGTTCGCGTTTACCTGCACGCGGTCCTACTATAAGTTTTTTGCTGGTTTATTTAACGTTGAACATCACTGGGCAGGTTCGAGAGGCCTTGTTTGGTTTTCTGTACGTGATCTAGTTACGGTCGAGTGTGTTTGGTTAGTTATTAGCTCCGCGGTTTCTTTGTACATTGTAACAGTGAAAGAAAATGAATAATTTAAAACTGTTTTTTTTTGTCTTGATTTGATATTTAATTTAAAGTAGCATATACTAGCGATTTCTTCTACAACGCGTATTATATTGATATTTATTCGCTTTAGTGTTTGTACCTATCTTAAATACATAAATTATCTGATTAGTAACAAGAGAACAAGCGATATATAGTTAACTTTGTATTAAATAAAAATATTACAATATCTTTATTATGTATAGATAAGGGCTGCCTAAAAAGCTTAGAAGACTTCTTTGAAATCTATCCAATAGTTTTTCCGTGACGCGCGCTCAACGGCAGTCGTCTTTAATTTTATCTATATATCTACATGTGTTTTATATTAAATCGTTTAGCGCAAATTGAAGGCTTTCTTGGAGGCAATATTTCCAATCGTCATAGTAATCAACTTGTGATGAGAATTGTTGACGTGACATACATACGTTATGTCACGTGTAACTTACGCGTCAATGATTTCAAATAAGAAGAGATTCTATCGATATACATAAAAACGACGTGGAGCATCATTACATGTTTGAGGGCAATTTTAATAAAACGAAGATATTTCTATAGTAGATATAAAAAATTACAGTTTTATTACCTGCCTCGTTGCTCCAGTGATTGCAAGCGTGACTGCTCATTGAGAGGCTCTGGGTTCGATTCCAGGTTCGGGTACATTTGGATTTTTCTAAATTAGGTGTTTCAGTGGAAATTTCTGGTAGTGACTCGGAGTTTAGATCCGAGCCCGGTGTATAGCAATAAGCTCACCACCTATTCCATGGTGGGATGTTGGAACGTAACTCGTGAAACGTGCGAGTGTACTACACTCGTCGGCCTACTCCTTCCGGAAATACAGGTGCTGTTAAGTTTGTATGTACGATATATTTTTATCGGACAATAAGACACAATTATGCATAAATGAGACAAAGCTATAATAAAAATAAGAATAATGATGTTATTAAATAATGAGAGAAACAGCCAGTGTCAGTGTTTTGCAACAAACTGTCATACCTGTAGGAGCTGTGCTCGGCTTGTTCATTAAATTTCAATTTGGCCCTCGCTGTTCGCTTATTAAACTTCATATTAATTTACCAAGATACCGTAACAATTATCCTTGAAAGTCGAAATATTTTAATATTAGCCGGTAATAACTGTTTTATATTTCAGCGCCGGTGTTTCAATTTAACTGTGACATTAATTTTTTTTATATCTTAATAATGCTGCGCCTTTGTATCACATTTTTTGGTCATATTCTTTATTTAAGTGAGAAAAAGAAGAAATGAGTTCAAGACTAGTCGCAAATGCCCGCTGCCGCTCACAGTTGTATGCAAGGTGCCTCCAATAGGAATGTGAGAATACGACTCTTAGTGTCGATGAGTGCATCTAGTAATATTATTGGTGTTTATTGACGACAGGACCACAAGAATAAGTAATGTTAATTAAAAAGTATGAGTGCCATTAGTGGTTTTTAGCTTTTTTCTATTCGAGGATACTCTGTACGTACTCCTGAGGACCGAGATGATAACCTTTATTGTACACGTGTACCGGCAAATATTCAGACTGAAGCACATTTTTTTAGTAACAGTTGCTTCACCAGTGGCGATTTGCTATTTGCCGTAAATGGGCAATCAATTTACCGTAGATTAAATTATTTACTTCTTATTTTTTAACTTTTGTTTTTCCACAAATATTAATACATATGTATATATCATCATCATATGTATACATCATCATCATCATCATCATCTTTGATGTATATATACAAGGATTTAATTAAATTACTGCACTTCCTCCTCCCGCTCGGTGCACAATACGTCTACAAAGACCGTATTGCATTGCCTTTTGTCACACGGCATTACGCATCCACATCAACTGAGTAAAAAATCTAAGTATTATACTCATAATGCGGTTTGCGAGCGAGTTTGTTATCCTTACATACAGAATCAGTATATGCGTATGTACATAGAGACACAGTACTTTATCAGCCACAAAGCCCACTTCATCACCTGCTGCATAATTGGTACAAGTATTTCAATTGCTTTTTTTTAATTTATACTTTGATACTAACAGATGGGAGATACTTTACTTGTCATCAAGAAGCACAAAATCTTAGTCATGCGTGTAAATATTAACTTTTTCTAATGATTTTAATAAATAAATGGCTGGTACAGGTTGAGATGAATGAAGACAAAATCGTGACTTTGCAATATCGCGAAACATAGAGACGAGATATCAGAACCTCCTATCCGACCTTCCTCAGTTGGAAAGACACTAAAGAAAGGGGTGAAAATGTTTACAGCTTTTACGCAGCCCATTTTACGACGTTACAGGTTTTCTTGTTGGAGCAACAACTGTGAATGGTTATTGCCGGTCATTGTCATTGTATGACAATAGGCTAACCACTTATTCCATGGAACGTAAAGCGTTACTAGTGAAACGTGGGAGTGTACTGTACTCCTCTCTCTACCCTTTCAGAGGTTACAGAAGTGAAGTTACGCTTTTTTTATTGCCATTGATATTCATTTTTATAAATGTCTAAAATCTATAGTGAAATATCAGTTTCAGGTCTGTTCTTTAAATAATTAAGAAGGTGAAGTGGTAGTGGGCGGACGTATCCAACGATGAACTGTGATCTGTTGGCCTAAACGAATTCTGGAGTGTACGGGACGATTCAGCTGTACGGGACGATCTGCGAACTTTAAAACAATGTAACTATTTGCAGCATTTTTTATTTATTTATTTATTCTTTATTGTTGTTAACAAAGGGCGGTCTTAATGCCAACTGGCATTTTCTATACGAGCCAATTCATGTGATGATGAAGAGTTGTGGTAGGCACATGTTGCCTTTATGCTCAATACGCAATTACTTTTTGAATGCCATACATTTATTTAAACATAATATATTAAACATAACGGGAAAAGAGACAGCGAGAAATAATAATTTACATCGCACAAAAGTATTTATTAAAATTAATTTAAAGTATTCAATACACCAAACTATAAAATTGCGAAACAACCTCAAATAACATTCTATACATTCCGTTATAATTAAATACTTTACATTCCATTTACGAAATTCAAAATGAATATTGACTAAATATTATGAAAAATTATATAACTGATATTGAATAAATATTACGAAATGTTACAAAATTATCTACAATTTGGAACAGTTCATTCACTATGCACTCCGACCTAAGCGCCAGCTCGATAAATGAAGCACGTACGAGTGCAAAGATTATGAGGTGCGTTCACAGCTGTAGAACTATGTTATTGTTGTAAACTGACGCTATTACAGCGATCACTTATTTGCGAACGCTACTTAATGCTTTTAAGATTATATAAGTACATTACTGCAGTCTAATAATTGTCTTAATATCTAGGTTCATCGCTCAGTTTTATACCTTAGTACAGTTCATTACAAATATGCTATAAAATTGTAATGTTAAAAACAGCAATAGAAAAAAAAATTACGTAACATCACGCTTGTGGTCCCCGAAGGGGTAGTCAGAGGAGTGTAGTATACTCCCATGTTTTGCCAGTTACGTTCAAGTCCCATGGAATAAGTGGGGAGCCTATTGCTATACACCGGGCACAAATCCAGACTCCGAATTAATACAAGAAATTCTAAATTAGAAATTTCCAATAGTACCTGACCCGGGATTTGAACCCAAGATCTCCAAATTGGCAGTCGCGCTTGCAACCATCCGACCAACGAGGCAGTCAAATTTTTTTTTCAAATAAAATTTTATAGTACACTTTTTGATGTAACAAAAATATTTTAAGAATTCAGAAGAATTGTAATTTTAATTTAACAGAACATTAGTGGCTGACTGTACATCTGTGTTACCAGGGCTACAGCACTAACAGTTAAGGTCATTCGGACCGTATGGCCGCGTACCGTTGCACGGGTCATAACCTCAGCCATATAATATACCATAATGTACCCGTGCACTATGCGAATACCACATTCTATAAAATATAAGGATATTTTATAAGCGCTTCGCAAGATTTATTTTTTTGCATTTATTAGTGCTTTCCGTATACCACTGTGCGTATGACGAGAAGTTTCTTGTTATTCTTTCCGACACAAATGCGTTTTAGAAGAGAAAATGTTTTATTACAATTTTATAAAGTTAAAACTATCTAAAACTATCTTAAATTCAAATTCTGAGAGGAACAAATTCAATTTACGCTAACAAATATGATGGAATTAGCGGTTAATTATAAAATTTCATATTTCGAAATATTGTTTAACACATTCTTTATTGTTGCGTAGTCCATATCTATTGTATACTCTATATATATTTCAAAATAGTTAAATACTTTGAAGGAAATATATAGACACATAATTGCGCATCTTATGTTAAACAGCGGAAAACTGCTGGTTTCGGAAGGCCCAGGACCGAATGGAGCGGCGTCGATTAGAGAAGGCCTATGTCCAGCAGTGGACATCGAAAGGCTGACGACAACGACAACGACGACGACGTTGATGTTGATGTTAAACGTAAACAAATTATATATACAAGTATATATACACTTAAATAGCTCAGACATAATTCAAGTATAGTCTTTTTTAAGTAGGCAATAACTATTTCCGTTAGTTACTATTATAGAAGGTATTTATTAATAGTGCAATCCGCACAGAATATAAAAGCTATACAATACTATCACATGGTTCTTAAAAGGTTGATTTCGAAGGCTTTAACGTCAAATAGAATGAGGAAAGACTCGCGATAATTCCTTTAGCAAAGTTTGCGTTGCTCCCACGCTGAAATAAGAAGCTGAAATCCTATTAAACTTTTTATCATGCATGAATACATCCAAACTGAGTAGCTAAATTATTGAACAAAATGCACGGGGCAGTGGAACTTCGTCTGCGTAAATGTGTGCAGGTGTAGAACAGTGAAACTGTCGGCGGAGCAGGTAAGCGGAGAAGCTATAAACAGTCTATATTGAAATAAGTTCCAGGCGCTTGGCGCAATATGCGGCTGCCTTGCCAATGTAGTTAGAAAAAGAAAACGCTTGGGATAGATTTTTTTTTCAAATATAAATTTTCCCTTATTCTATATTTTCAAAATTAAGTAAGTAAACTTCTCTAACTACATAACATAATTATCAGTAGTAGCTCGGCGTCTTGATTTATGCCCGGTGTATGACGATAGGCTCATCCTCTACTCCATGGCACATATAACATAATTGGTGAAAAGTGAAGTAAAAAGTATTACACTCCTCTGCCTACCCGTTTGAGGAAATATAAGCATGATGTTATGTTATGATAAATAAACGAAGGATAGTCGTAAAATACTACTAAATTAATGTAACGACCACTGCGCCTTTATTTCGGTTCTAGATATACCTACATAGTTACATCTACATATAAATATATCCTGTAGGTAAAAGCGAACATCAGCCAGTGTTTACATCGCTGACAGTAAAGTGGAACGAGTAGCAGTAAAAATGTGCTTCTCTCGGCGGTAATAAAATCTTCGTTTGGTTTCCGGACAACGACTTGCAATATTTTAAGTAAAGCCCAACATCACTAACGCTGTTATGTTACACAACATGAGCTGCAAAAGTATACTTGTCTGCATAGATTTCATCTTTAACATAATATAACTTAATGTCCGTATTTACTCGAGGTGATAGGCAGAGGATGATAGTATTATACACTCCAACGATTCATCAATTATATTATGCGTACCACCATTCTTATTGATTTTTACACTTTGAAATTCTTTTTAATAACGATAAGAAAATCGTCAAAGAATGCTGTCACTATATAAAATTATAACAGGATTCAATATTTTCCACTCAGTCTGTCGCGCGGTTCAGCGCTTGGCGTTGAAAGTAACGTTTTTCCTTGGAATGGGCCCATTATTGGCGTCGTATATTTTAGAAATGCGAAATACGAAACTGGGGAAACGTCGAACGGAGTGCGCTTTTTGCCAAAAACAATTGAATATAAAACTACAGCGAAACGGAAACTCTAAAATAGATTCAATGGTAATATATTTCAGTAGCTTCATCTGATTTGCCAGCGGCGCGCGTCCGTACAGTTTGTGCAAGTACTTATTCACTCGGTGCAAAGAATTCCTCAGCTGTTTTTGCTATTTTAAGAAAAGATTTAAAACATTGGGGAGCTTTCTGCAGAAATATACAACAAAGCTAACATGAAACGTATATAATCGATTTATAAAAAAGAATAATTATAATTTAATCTCAGACAATATAGACATCAAACGTGTCGTAATAAGTTTTCGCAATTTTCAACTCTCAAAAGTAACAAATTACAATACATATATTTCATATAACGTTACTAAAGCAACGTAGACATATGCCTGGAACGTACCCCGTTCCGAACTTCTGCTATGAAAAGTATAGCTGAAATAAATTAGAACCGATTTCACAGTTCTTATTTGCCGAAAATTGAATTTCATCAAAATCTGCCAGACCAAATTTGATTTAACCATAAATGTCTAGCAGACAGACAATTAATTTCGCATTTAACGCATTGGTCGCTATTGACTTTCAAATGTAACGCTACAATGTATATTCACCTGTATCAAAGTCCTATGTAATTCAACTCTCACTTTACCAGTTCACAGTACAATGTTGGTGTCGTTTATTGGAAATACAAACAAGAATGCATTTGAAAAGTTCCGCACGTTACCGCACGCTTCGGAGTAAAATCACTCGTACAGGCAGCCGGAAAATAGTTTGCATCGAGAGTTGCACCTACATAGTTCGCTGCGATTTAGTTCGCGCGATCCAGTTTTCTGATTGAATCACTCACAGGGCGAACTTTATCCAACTTCATTAAAAACGTATACAATCTAAATAAGAATTTCATTATTGCATTTTAATGGTTACTTCAGTTGAGTTCGCAATTTTGACGTATATTGTTTAAGAACTTTTATTTTGTCTATTTTTATTTACGGTATCTACAACAACTATTATCGTATTGTGCCAAGACATTAGGTTCGTCTTTTGTAAAATATGTGGGTATATAAACAGTACAAATAAGTATATAAATTAAAAAATACATGTATATAAAAATTTCATTTAATAGTACATTAATAAATTACCTTGATTCGTTTTAAAAACTTTATAAAAGTTACATACAATTAAAACAACTAACAAATTAGACACCAATACAATTATAATAAAAAACCAGTCTTATTATAACACAGCCAATGATTAAAAGACAATGAAGAGTTAAATGACCGGAAGAACGAGAATTCGATTTGGGATCGAATCGAGCGTACTAAATCCAAATATGCCATGTAATCGTTTTAATCTCTCACTAATATCGTTATAGCGTCCGTCGGGATGAACGAACTGAATGAACGGATTGTGTAAGCAACCGCAGACAATATTAGTATTGTAAACTCTGTTCATATGATTTTAAGGATGTGGAGGAGTACTTGGTAAAGGTTATGTGGCAATCCGCTAAACGATTATTCGCGATTGATGCGATAAACACGAGTGTAAATTGATATCGTGGAACTCCGTTACAGCGGCGAGTTGTGTGAACGATGCTTTATGATGTGATATATGCTTAAGAGTTTTACTTCTGTGTATAAATATTCATAAAGTGAAGCGCGCCAAAAGGCAATAAATGTTATTCATACATAATATGATCTGTACCGTTTTTTGGGTAGTTTAAGTCTAAGTACAAAATGTCCCACAAATATAACTTGACTTTTTAATACGCATCTACGTTATGCTAACAGCAAAAATACCAAAAATGTCATGTTAAAACAAAACCATAGACTGGCTGTAATGCTATATCTCGTTTATTGTAATCCTATATATTACCATACAATACAATAAGATTATATTACAGATAACTGCCAAAAATATATTAAATGAATGAAAAATAAATACAGAAAAAAAAAAGGTATCATTTAGCACACATCTACAATTAAAATACCTCTACATTACATACATTTTCAATATTATTTAACATTACAATACTAATAACCTTTTTCTTTTTATTTATAGAGCCAATGTAATAATACATTTATGACTGAATAAATGAACAAATGAGTGACTGGATGACTGATTGAATATTAATAAAAAGAAAACCTAAAATAACAATACAAAGATTTTTATTTGCTAAAAGATGTGTACCAAGTATTGTTATGATGTATGCTCTGTATGGACTTAGCGACTACTTTGGTTACCAAGATACTATTGCTACTAAATACTATAATACATACTATTCATGTTCGAACTGCTATCTTTAACAAACGACTAACTCATTTTGTTAAACAACATAGAATAAGACAGAATAAAAATCAATGTACATATTTCATAAACATTCTCATATCAACATACCCACACATGTACATCAGTATAATTTATTTAGTAGCGAAACGCTTAACTTGCATAAATAGTCCGATATGACGCGTCTGCGAGCTGCGAGGCGCCGAACTTATCATTTTATAGCGCCGTAAACATTGGGCCGTACGTTCATGAATTTAACAGCAGTTGACATGCAGTATTTACTGCCACTTAAGCCCACCTTGTTTACGCTGTTACGTTGACGGTGCCAATATGATTACTAAGTGGTGACCGTTCCTGTGTTTACACTTGTACCATCAAGCGCTGTATACATACATTTATTTTGTATTTGTCACGCTTATTCTTATTTATGACTGGAATGACGGGAATGCCACTAGGCATTTAATCCACGTTTTGTACATAAGGCATATGGATGAAATAGGTAAATAAATAAAATATAAATATCAACACATTTGATCCCTTATTGGCAAATATCTTCACCTCAAAAACTTGACGTATTTCTTTAATTATATACTACTACTAGTAAAACATGGTGCAAAGCTTACCTAAACTATATGAAGAGTCAGACATGTCTGTTTACACCCCAAGACGACAAGATCACTCTTGCAAATAAACATATACGCTTCACAGCACACCACCCCCGTAGTTTTTCTAGACCCGTTGCATCAATATGTACATAATTGCAGTTGCAATCTCTCAACAGGGATAGGGGTCCTGTTTTACCAACAGCAGCAACGAACCTTTATAATCTTCCTTAAGATTTGCTTGGCCAAGATTTAAATTCCCCGAGCGGTGGATTTCAGATCGATCCTATTTGTATTGTTTGGACCTAAATCATTTTTTCTTTGCTTTCAAATATACTTGACTTTTTGTGATCCGACATTATTATTCTGGGACACTGTAAAGGCTAGTATGGTCAACAGTATACAACAGTTATGAGAAATAAAAACATCAGACCTATACATATATGTACATATGTAAGGATGCTTGCAAGCTTGTAGACGGGTTATTTGATGGTGCAAAGTACCCTTTAGGAATTGATCCCAACTCATCTACTCTTGTTTTGTTTCTTCGGAGCAGTCGACAATGAGTTGCGGGCTTAGAATAGATTGAAAATAATAAGATAAATGCTCTTTGATTCTATAATAAAAAGAAAAGCCTATTAATTAGCGTTTCTATAGAAAATTTTCAAATAGAAGAATATATGTTTTGACCTTAAAGCAAGAAAGGATACTTGAATATTTTATTTAAATTTCACTGACTCCTTATTCCACAGTGGGATGTATAACATAACTGGTAAATCGTGAGAGTGTAATATACACTTCTGCCTAAACCTTAGCGAAAATACAGACGTTATGCTATGATATTATGTTAAGTCGCATACAGGAGTTTAACTTAACATACCAATCGGTTGTAATGTTGTCAAATTATTATCAAATATGTATTCAACAGGCATTTATTTTGAAACCTGTGAGGTGTGTATGTACTACATGCAATACGAGAACCGGAATATTACGCCTTCCAGAAACTACTGCTGATTGCTCAGGCTCGCTAAATACGCGCAATATTCAAAACATGCCGATTTCATATTCAATTATAAATAATTTACTGAATTGCATTCATTTCTCTAACCCGTTGATGTAACAATGTGTATTATTAATAATATACATATTATTAATGTACATATGTATGTATTTAGTTTATTAGCCGCCCGGTTGTCAAAGCACATGGTCCGCTTAGTTTGGGAACAGATGGACGCGGGCGAAGACGTCAAAGATATTTTTTCTGTATTTATTTTAATATTCCCTTCTACAAGAAATAGTTTCTGTATTTTTGGCTGTACGCCGCTTTTCCATACAACAAGTTCCTTTTCTATACAACAACATCAGCCTATTATGCACTAATAAGCGCAATCACGCCCTATCCTCGGCTTGTCACACCCAGCTTCTGGCTGCAGCCTTACGCAAATCGTCATCCCACCGAGCCTAAGTACTCCTCCATGCGTAAACCAAAAACGTGTACCATTTTAAAACCATATCTACACTAATAATCAGTTGTTTCTGATTTTATTAATGTTTAATGCGATAATCATTCATTTTGAAACCAAATAGACCATTATACGCTTTAATCTTCATTACGGTATACAATAGATATTATAATTAGTTTAAGCTGATACGTTGGGTCTTCGTATTGGTCTTCTTAATTTTAATAGCTTTTCATAATTAACGGTGTTATCTCTGGATTTTGTTGTTACATGAACATAATAAAAAGACGTTTGTTTCTACAAACTAGAATGAATAGAACGTTTTGTTGGTGCCTTTTTAAAAGAAAATGAATCTCGCAAACCGACAGCTAACTAATGGTAAGTTGTCAGAATTGTCTATGGACAAGCAATAACAGAGGAATTGTCTATGCATTCCTAGTCTTACGAGAAAGGTTTTTTACGCTTTTCTTGAAGAGTAACATATTATAGCGTATGTACTGTAGTAATGACGAGTATACGAACGGTAATGTAAAATATATATATACAATATAATAGTTTTTCTTATCATTTATACTTACAATACTATTATTAGTAGGTAGTAGTAACAAATTTCCATACCTGCTAACAATGTACATTTTCCACAGCAAAAACGTTATTAAAACTATCGGTAGAGTGCGAGTTGCGAGGTAATCCCAGTGGCCAGAGATACGTCCGTTGGCTTAGTGCTGAAAGGCACATGTGAACTGCACTCGAAAGGAATTCATGTCAAATGATTTTTAAAACCTATCAACAGTCTCGTTTTATTTTGACCATACATAGATATGATAGATATCCGTAGTCTGTCGTGGGATGTAAAAAGCTGTCGTCTACATAAAATATTGCAGCTAGCGAAAAAAAATTCAAGGTACTAAAGGGTTGTAGGTTGCAAGAAAGATTGGGTGTTCTCAACCCAAAGATTGTGTGTCTACAAAGGTTAGATGTTGAAAACAGGCTAGGAGTTGCGATAAAATTAGTGTTTACTAAAAGGTTAGGACTCGCTAAATATTGGCAATTATAGATAGTTGTAAATCGCAAATATATTAACAATTGCAAAAAGGTTCCAACATCATTTAAAAACGGTTAAGTTTCTACAGAAGTGCAATAACTTTTTGTTGTAAGAACAAACAGACAATAGTCTGATTTTCGGTGTCATTAATCCGTGTCTATCAACGGCCATTCATAGCTCGTTACTATCCAACAATCCGCACATTCCGACAGCACGATACGATATCGGAACCGGATTAAAACGCTTCATGCATAAACGTACTGCAGCCGAATTGAACAGCTGCGAGGTAATCCCGCGGCATGTAATAGTTTCGCTGGATTACTGTCGGCTTGCATTACACTGTTGCTGAAAGTTATTCCGGACGCTCTAACATATTGTTGCCAGTATTTCAAATTCCCGATTTTTAACAGAAACTCAATGTAACTATTTATTAAATGTAAAATATTTTAAGGTTTAGAATTATCTGTTCGCATATTTATAAATTATTAGATAAATTATTCATGGTAGGGCTGGTGATACATTAACTGACGATAATGAGAGAAATTACCCTTTAAAAATAAAAAGGATAGAGAAATATTGTTACCTTAAGAAATGTAGGTAATAGGTAAAAGGAAGTAAAATCAGATTTCCCTGATACGAAATAATAGTCTCCTACAGCGCTGAATTTCATTCGTTCAAGTATGCGTGGGTTATTGTGCGGCAGTTGGGTTTTATGTTCCCAATTGTCAACATATAGATATTTATACTACTTTCTCCAATATACTAATATCATATATATGTAAACAATTTACTTAATTATTATTAACCACAGGCTTTCACGGTACAAATAAAGCCAATACCAAACCAACATTTATGCTTCAAGCTCCGTACAATACGAGTACCCTCCAAAATCCTCCAAGGTCCTCTGGAACAATAACCTGAGAGCAAATTAGCCAATTTTATACAGTTTAGCCAATTATTAGCGTATCCTGGATCGCCGCTGAGAAACCCGCATCTATTTGATGGTGAGATGAACAGGATGTTGGTATTAGGTCAAAGGTCCCTGCGGTGACATTTCCCGAGATGTTCATCTCCCAGTACACGTAATTATCTGTCAACATAAGTATATAACTCTTGAACGCTTCGTAAGCGTCTAGAGCAGAAACTGGATGCGGTAAGCCGAGGATAGGGCGCTATGGCGGTGTTTAACAGAAACCTATGTTCAAAAGCGGTTTGAGACAGGCTAATGATGATGAGTATCTAAAATTGATTATTTTAAATGTAATAACAAGGAAAATTTTCGCCATAAATTTAATGTAATATATGATAGTAGCAATAAGCTATAGATATAGATGTATAGATCAAGTGCGATTATATAGGCCTGCCTCTTCCAGCTCTACCAGAGTTGAAAGAGGCAGGCCTATATTCTCGTTTCCTCGTATTTCGGTCAAATTAGAGACGCCCTAAGAGAAGACTTGATCAGTCGGTCGGGTCATGACCATTTTGAACGATATAGACGAGACGAAAGAGTAGAAATCCTACATACTGCATACATCTACTACATACATCTGTAACAAAATGACTTGTCTATACAATGACTCAAATTATTACGAACGTGTCACAGGTTATCTTTCAACCCAAAATAATTCTATAACCTTAGAAAATTTTCGAAAAATACTGCAGGTCATTAATTTTTACAATTAAGACCACAGCTAATAAATATTAAGGGGATGATGAATTAAATAGAAAATATTAGTATTTCTGTGAACAAAATAATTAATCATTTATCCGGAACCAAATCAGTCTATTTACGGGAAATTCAAAGTAGTCTCCGTCTTAATTGCATTTCGCTCTCAATTTACCAGAGCTTTGCCCATAATATCGAATAAAACACGCTTATAGCTAGAATAGACATCTCCGTTCGTCTAATGGTTTCGAATGTGACTGTTGAGCGAGAAGTTCTGGGTTCGGTCCGCAGCCGAAAATCTGGATTTGTATCCAATGCATGGAAATAGGCTTACCCAATATTTCATTGTGGGACGTATTACATAAGAGGTGAATCGTGTGAGTGTACTACATTCCTCTGTCTCCCATTCGGGGAAATACAAGCGTGATAGTGTTTTATATTACAGCTAGAATACTAAAAATGTAAAATTGCAATGGACCAGAAAATTTTTTTTTCTTCGAAGTATTGCGATTTATTCATAATTTGTTTTGTACGAATGCACTTGAGGCGCGGTAGTGCCATATCAAAGCGAAAACTGCCAGCGTCGCCGAATAAAAGCAAAAATGCTGTAGGTAACAGTGGTCTCATTTTGCAGGGTACCGTCAACAGAAGTTCAAAAGTTTTAACAGTACTTTTATTCATCAAAGCAACAACGATAAGTTTGTTTTCATTATAACAAATTTTCTTCGATTTATTTTCGCTTATTCATTGAGAAAGTATCATAATTGCAGTGTTATTATTTTTAAGAACACTGCAAGATTTTAGAAACAAGGATAATATTTTACATTAAAATAAAATATAAAAATATTTTGTTGACGAATTCGGTGCCCCTACAAGTGTCAAATATCAGAAAGCAGTTGTTAAATATTAGTGTTTGACAAATATCCATATTTGTCCACATTTAGGAATATTACAGAACCCTGTATACCACCAAACTGCACACATTTGTCCAATACTCCGCGCCATCGCCCTCCCATTCAAGCAGCACAAGTCTAAGAACAGATTTCAATGCATTCCCTTTTGCTCATTTTCTCTCTCCCTCCCACTATACTACTAAATAAGTTCCTGACTGCTTTCGTGCGGTCCCGCGGAAAATATTCCAGAAAGCGGCTTCACTCTTTTTTGTTTCATACATTTATAATCAACCGCTTCCGCATTTCCGTTTCTTTTTCAATTATAGTGAAGTTGGGTTTTATGTTGATATAATAAAAATATAATAATAACCATTCCTTTAATACAAGTTTTTAGTTTAGACTTTATATTATATATTTCAGTTAACGGTTGTTGTGCAAAGTCTAAACTTTGTGGTCGCAAACTAAAGAAAAAAGTAAAAAAAAAACTAAAAAAGTAAAAAGAAAACTAAAGAAAAAAGTAAGCCACCACATCTATAATGCAAGAACTGATCTGTTTTACAATGAAAGAAATGATGGAGAGGTTATGAACAGTAAAGATTTACTATTAAAATACTTGACTTTCCGGGTTACAAAAAACGATGTGTATGTATAAATGTTACTGTCAACTGTTGAAACATGTAGTATGTAGAATAAAGGAACAAGGACTTAGTGATTTCTGTTATTTAAGCGCTACTTGAGCAAACAGTGGCGGTTCGATGTCAGTTAGTTAGGGAGCTTTAACAGCTGATAGTTGCAGCTGGTACCGTCAGCATCTTACTTGCTGTAACATATTTATAAGTTACAAAATAGCGAGGCAAAACAATAGCTTGAAATGTGTAAAAAAGATTTAAAATATGAAAATCCTGACGTTTCTGAATATCGTGTACAAACTGCTAAT
>DWJK01001223.1:0-17733 GCA_018248815.1 Croniades pieria auraria | reverse complement strand
CATTTGCTACCAGTCAACCAAGGTGATGAAGAAAAATAGTGGTAGACACCAAGTTAACCAAATTTAAAAAAAGAAACTACTTTTGACAGTAAGTAAAAGAAACAATATGGCCGCCACGAGCTGTCAAAATCAACCCGTCCCTATTGTAAGACTCTATATTAAACTTTAATAAATATGATCTAGATAAAACTATTAAAATTGATTAAATGGTACTTTGTGTTACAACAATAATAGCAACAGATGAAAAAAATTGTTATTTAAAAAATGAAGACCATGTACCGCGACCAGCTTGCTCGTTTCCACGTTTCTTACACCGAACATGTTTAGTGCCGTCAGCTTAACGGCCGAAACAGCCAAAGTTTAAATTGTGTTCGTGTGGTCTGTCTCTCAACGCTCTTCTATTACATTTCGCTGGTACGCGGTCTAATAGCCGTTGGTTAAGATACGTTGGAACATGTGGAGAGTTCTTAGGAAGATATTTATTAAGATGCATAAAGAATGATGCATTACGATATATTTTTAATTGTACACTAATAGTCAGCAGCATACAACAGGCGGTTTGTACATTATGAGGTGTGTGCGAGTGTGTGTGCGAGTGTGTGTGCGTGGGTGTATTTGTATGTATATATTTATAGAGTGTTGTTTTATTGAAGCTTTTTCAAGCACATTTGTAAATTTTACTGTAATTGATTTTCTTATACGATGATCACGAATGTTGTGCTTGGGGGGACGTTACCGTAACTGGTGGATCATGGGACTGTACTACACTCCTCAGTCTACCCCCTAGGAGATTACGGGCGTAACAAACGTAACATCACGCCTGTAATCTCCGAAGGGCCAGGCAGAGGAGTGTAATACATTCCCATGTTTCACCAGCTACGATTACGTCCTATGGAATAGGTGGTGGCGAGCCCATTGCCATACACCGGGCACAGTACAGATTCCGAGTCACTACTAGAAATTCTAAATTAGAAAAATCCAACCCGGCCCGGTACTAACCTGACCCGGGTTTTGAAGCCAAGGCCTTCCAATCGGCAGTCGTGCTTGCAACCACTCGACCAACTTAGGAGTATTACGGGCGTGATATAACAAGAGTCCTGAGACCTTAAGAAAGCATCTGAATGTAGCAATCTTCAGAGACCCAGTGCCGGGTGGAGTGGAGCCGATTAATGGAGGTCTATCGTATATCCAGCAGTGAACTTCTAAAGGCTCATTATGGGTTGGTAATTAATTAGTAATTAAAAATACTGACAGTTGATAATAATCTATTTACGATTATGCTTATTATTTTTTCACAAATTAGAAAAAGATGTTCAAGAATAACTATTAGACGAACAATTACTAAAAACTATTAGACGAACGATAATATTAGACGAACAATAGGCGGGCTTATCGCTAGGGAAATTATTACTGCGAGGCAAACTTTAGGTAGAATATAGTAATACTAGTAAATCAGCTACTGATGTACACTGAGTGATAGGAATATTTACAACCTAAAAAGGTACATATAACAAGTAAACGGGGCCCAAGAGATTTATGTATGAAAATATTAGTTATGATAGTCTAAAATTACAATGTGCTATATTGAAGAATTGGTATAATCTGAACGTTTACCCTACCACCTATCACCTCTACTTCAGAGTTGTAATCGTTCTACAGAAAGTATGATAAAAATAACAGCTTGGACAGGCTGTTTAAAATGTCTATTGTAGCGTTAAAATATCCGTTATGTACTATCTGATGTGGGCAGATTAAAAGAATTGCGATTTTTTAAGCTCCTAATTTAAAACGTGTTAGGAATATATGTATGTATATAATATACTACACAGAACTCGTAGGTGAGGTTTTTTTTATTAAAAAATGACATAAATTATTAGAATAACATATCTATGGCATCCGTCGAAGCAATACGAGGATATATTGAATTTGGAAGGCGGACTGACGGTCGCTACGTGTTTGCGAGGAGTTTATTTTGAATGAGGAAAGCATTGATTTTCTAGTTGCGCAAAACGCCGCCAGACTGCGCGGCGGCGCGCGCACCAAACGTCAAACGCTTGTGTCCGGAAAAGTAAAATTACTCACGATTTTATCCATTTCACAAATAAAACAACAAAGTACAATCGATAAATTTTCCGTTTTATTTTCTGTATTAAAACATTTGACCGTTCAAGTGCATAAACTATAAAAAATGACAAGTGTGACGATTCACGTCAAGATCGACAATATAGGTTACTGTGTTATTATGTGATTTGTTTGCTTTGTGCACCAATCGAAATAATTTTTTTGGATACATACAAAGAAAATGTGGTCAGAATAGCGTTGGAAATGTACAAGTAGTGGCGTTTTGAAACTTACAAAGAGGTTAAAGTGGTTTGTTGGAATAATTTACATTGTTTTTTCCGAGATGAGTGCATGCTTTTGATTGATGTATATTTACTAACCTTAAAAGTTTCCCGATTTAGATTCTAATCACAGATATATTTACGTAAAATCACTAAGTATAACGTGTAACGATAATATACACAGAACACTGTGAAACGGGGCCAAGTGCACTCTGAATATAAGTTTGACGTCATGACGTTGGAAAAACTGTTTCGGGAACAGAATACTGTGGAGATTCTGTGAAAAGGTAAATTTGCGATTCATGCAATTATATTTACATGTGCGGAAAAGATGAGTTATGTGAGTTTTGCTTAAATAGAAACGATGAGATTTAAACATGACGAGATGCCTGCGGATCTTCGGAGCGTACTCGTACAGGTTGACTCGGAGGCATTCCACTGTCTTTATAACAGCTATTTTTGCTATTACACTAATTGGTATAGTCCATCTATATCATTACAAACGCCAAGATCATACACACACTGCTTCAAGGGTCGGTGATTTTGAGTACCGACCAGGCGCCTTCCTCAAAGGTCGACAACCGAACGTTAATAAAAGCTATTGCGAATTTAACTATGGTCTACCAGATACAATAAAATGGGAAATAGTTCCAGTTTCTTCGTCGCCAGAAGTGGGAAACAAAAGTCCATACAGAGTGATATACAATGCTATCCAAGGGACTGCGTATGCGAACCATAGTCGATATGACGCGGTTACTTATGTCACGCAAGCTACACCTGAATTTATATATCACATAATCGAGATAGCACGATATTGGGATGGCCCTATCAGTCTGTCGGTTTTTGTACCCAGTTTTGATTTAGACATCACAGTACAAATCATGAAACAACTATGCAGATGCTATCCGAGGATGTCAAAAGTGTCGCTTCATTTATTTTACCCAAAACGATTTCCCCCGCAAGTGAGACTACCTGAACAAATGGTTGTTGTTACAACAGAAACACCGACCACAACCACGAATATGACGACACAGGAATTACTAAAAAGAAAGTTAGAAAATTACAGGAACCTAGACAACAGAACCCGTGCACAGTATATTCAATGGGTGCGTAAAAGAAAAGTCGAAAGAATGATGATGAGGTTACCAAAAACACAAGAGTCGGCACCAAACTTACAATTCGAAGATTGCTCGGGTATGGACAATTTTGATCTACCTACATTCAGACGGATAAAAAATATGATATATCCAATAAACGTGGGCAGAAATGTAGCACGTAACGCATCAAGGACGAATTATTTCATAGTATCCGACATTGAGATGGTTCCGAGCGACGGATTAGCGCCTAAATTTCTAACAATGGTGAGGAAACTTATGGGCGATAAGAAAAGAGACGAAGGCTGTATATTCGCTAAGACGGTCTTTGTGGTGCCTCTGTTTGAAGTAGAAAAAGGCGAAGATATTCCACGCGACAAAGACACGTAAGTTGATAAATAGAGCTTTTTACTGTAAATCCGTACTGAGGACGTAGCAATGGATTCTGCAAACATCTTGTTCATTTATCCGCAGGATCTTTTTAGTAATTGTATGTTACTTTGTCGTGCTTTGATTTTTCCTCTTTGTACAAAGGATCGTGTTATAAATTAGTTTTGTTTCCTTTTTTTGAAGCGTAAGTAAGTTTCTAAACAAACTTCTAATAAAAGAATCAGTAGTTGAAAGTATTTTCTTTACTTTCCTTTGGAGAAAAATTTTCGTTTCGAATGGTATAAGCATTGTTGTTAACTACTATCTATGTAAGAGCTTTCTTATTTTACGGTGTAATCTGGTTTATTGATTTGTCAACTTCTCTAAATGTTTAGTTGTTATTACTATATTTTTACCATGATTTTCTTGTACATTGAAAGCAATCCATAAAGTTAATAAAGACCTTGGAATGTAATCAACATTCAATAAACCCAACATCGGACTGGTGTAAAATTCGCGCGTAAACCATCTGTTTTATCGTCTATTTTACGGCTGCTCGTCTTCAGCTTTTATTTCTGATCGGTTAGCTTTAAATTTTATAAACTGGCATGAGCATCAATTTTACGAGTTCCGTGGTTATATACAGGCACAGGGACTGCTATAAAATTTTCGCTGCATCTGAAAACAAAATGGAAGCAGTTCGTTGAATTTATTGTATCAAAAGGTTTATATATTCCGTCAACATCTTAAGTTTATGGAACATTCTGGAGCTGCTTCGTTTTACTAACGAGCGTCTCCTAGCTAATAAAGGATGTTCTGTGGAGGAACACATTAGTACGGAGGTCCGCCGGAAATTTAAGACAACTGTACACGACAGGCTTTAACAATTGCTTCCTCTAGTACAACTAAAACCGTGCCCTCGAAGATGAGAGTTCGTGAAATTAGGTCATGTGTCTAAAAGCCGACCGCATCTAATTGTGTTAAAACATGACTTGTCGTTTGCAATATTTCAGCATTTTAGCACTTATAACAATATGTGCGCTTATAACATTACTGCGATGGTTATAAATTTTTTTATTGTACGCTGAAAATTAACTACTTTCATGAATTTTAAATTACATTTGTTGTTTCATTATAAGGTTAGTCCACATGGTCGCCGCGAACCGGGCAATGTACTTCCATCAGAAGGTCTGCTCTCACTGCCAACGATTCCCTGGTCTTCAGACTTGGTTGCTACGATCCGCGCCTAAGGTTATTGAGGTATGCGTTATAATTATACAATGTCTTCATAAATACAGTTTATAATTGGGTAATACGTTTTTACATTAACAAGGTGTTGGTTTTTATAGGTAAGACTTTAGCTCTGTTTTTGGATTTAACATGGGTGCTTGTGGTATGCACTGACTACTAAGTTATAGTGGTGTTTGGAATGTATGCCGTTTGGTTTTAGTTAGAATTTTTTATTAGAATAATTGTGAATATTATTACTTTTTTTCTAACGAGATCATATCTAATGATTGTATTCTTTTGCAGATTATATGAGAATTTAATTAGGATTAGAAGTTGATTTTACTAATGCAGTATTTTTGAGATTTTGTTCATACATTTTACAAATGAATCAATTCTATAATTTATCTTTTCGTAACATATAAACTTAATTCCTTAAGGAGTTATCTAGATAAAGAAACTTAGATTGAATGTCATAATTAAGAAAATACCGGAGTTCTCCGTCGCGACCTCACTGCAATCAGCGGGGGCTCATGAAGAAGAACCTCGTATAGATTAGAAACTAGTCGCGTTATCCCGAAAAACATACTTAAGTTAAATCAGCACAAATATAGTCATAAGAAAATACTATAGCCCGGACGTGCTCTTTCATATAAGTTGACAATTAGTGTGAAACGTGAACACGGGGTGGGGGAGTTGGAAGTCACGAGGGAAGGGGTTAGGGGGTATAAATTTATTAAGGCCTCGGTTGTCAGCCGCAGCGAAGATTGAACAACCTGTCACTTGTGAACTAGATTGAAGTGGCAGTGAGTTAGCCGACAGCCGATTGGATTACGCGGAGCGGAATGAAATGAAAACGCTTCACGGCATTGATTTTCAACTGCGCTGTTCTGTCTCTTAAAGTCGTAACTGCATTTTGTGTATGGCATTTCTGGTGAAACACTCAAAAGTAATGATTTTTAAGAGTTTTGCCAGTGTTCGATGGATAAGAAAGAATATTAGTCATGAAAAAATTAGAATTAAATAGTCATTATGATAGTGGAAAATTAAAATTATGTATTGGACTCCATCTTTATTTGTCTCATTGTTGGGTTGGGGTCTTTTGGGGAGCATATTTTATCAAGCCACTTCAGAGCAGATTGACGGATATACGGATTAGTTGCTAACGTGTCTCTCGTAACGTGTGACTCTCGACAAATCTCTTGCAAACCCCACGAGGATTCCAGGAGATTTAACGATTGTTGTCTAATGACAACAAAAGGGACCGATTGTTTGTCGTGCACTCCGACACGCGGAAATGCTTGTGGACATTTTCCATTAGCGGCCAAATATAAACCACACTCATCGTTGCTCGTCTTTACGTATGGCTTGCAATATACAACCGCATCAGGGTTACGAACGCCATATATTTTATAAAGGAATATTTATTTATAAATCGTCATCAAGCCCAACAACTTATTTTGATTTAGGTTTTCAGTCCCTTAGACGTTATTTATGATATGACTTAATTTAAGGCGCACTAAATTTCTTTCTTCAGCATTATGAATATACAGAATCAGTTTTAAACAATAAAAATCATATTTGGGAAAGAGATTGCGATTAACTGCTATACAAATAGTTGAACAGATGTTACCCATTAAATGAAACTCATTGTCATGCTTCATCCTGGAATCCATAGTATTAGCATTCCCACGCTGGGAATGATTTGGGACTAACTGTTATGCTGATAAAAATTTACAACCATCATGGTGCACAGATGTCTCTGTTATCATTAATTTGGCAAGAAAAACAAAACAAAAAAAGGTTTTTTTCCAGCCAATGCTGATCGCCCGTCGAGAATATCCCTACCATCGCTGGGAGCCTCTATACTTCGGTACGCACAAGGAGCCCTGGTACAGTGAAATGCTCTCCTGGGAGGGCAGACAGGACAAAATGACGCAGGTAACAATTGTTCGAGTTCCATAATTTAATGCACCTGGGATATAGAACTGTCAGTCGGAATTAGAGGCTTTATTTATCAGTCGATCGCGGTCTGTATGTATGTCATGCATTTCTTCATGTACCTACCTAATTATCAAATGACAAAACACAGCGGACGCGGTAGAAGTGTGAAAGAGATCGAAAGTTGGAAACTGGTTTCGTTCAAGGGTTTTTTACACGACCCTGAGCGCATGTTTTGTGTGTAGCTTTGTGATTGGGTGTACTATCTACTAATACTGCTCATTTTTGTTGGTTTTGTCTAATATTCATATAAGAAAGAAAGAAAGAACTCCTTTATTTTTGGCTTACATTGCCCTGCATATGTAATTATAGTAGCAATAGATTGATTTGATTACTCGTCAATTTTGCATTTGTAATTTATCATCGCTTTCTTTTTAAATGATAATCTCTCTTTAATAAAATGTGGTCCAAGTAATAAATGATCTTAATGAGGATTAAATTTGGAATATTCAACAATATATATTTAGTGTTTGTGACCTGGAAATAGACAGATAAAATAGTCTAATTTAGAATTTAATTACATTCATCAATCATTATGTATTTGTAGCCATCATATAATTTGGTATTTTTCGTGGCGGTACGTCAAAGATTAACTTAGCGATTAAAATTCTTTTATTCTTATAATCACTCTGCTATCTTTGTGTTGTTCACAAACGTTCATGTTGTAAAATTAAATAGTTTTATTCAGTATACTGTAGCGTCGCATAATGCACGCCGTAGATTGTTATAGTATTCCCTTTATTCATGGGTTTTGAACCCCCTTGAGGATACAATAGGTCGGGCGAAAAAAGCCCGTTTAGAGAAAATCCCAGTATTCTTTGGAATATAACAAAATGAAATTTCGCCATTTTGCAATTTGGTTCGACAACGAGGAGACGTGACAGCTCGTGTGTCAGTTCAGCTCGCTTCCTAATCAAATTCCGTGACTATTGGATATTGAAATAGTGATTAAAATGTTGTCTTTATTGTAATTAAACTGTTTTATTTTAATAATTAATTTGTAGGTTCAATTTTAATTTGGATATCTGAAGGATAAGAAGGAAACGAAAACGTTGGGTTTTTTTCAATTAATTACAGTGTGTGCATATGGCACCGTATACGTATGTACTTAGAGTTAATTAATTTAGATGTTACATATTACTAAGTTCGAACAATTATTGTATGAAAATGTTATTAATATTTTTGACAGATGTCCGTGAAATGTTATAATAAAAAAGTCACGTGTCACAGTGGGACGTTAATGGCTCGTGGTTAACACATTAATGGGTTGTTGCGAATATATTAATGGGTTGTTGGAAACATATTAATAAGTTATTGCGAACATACGGGTTGTTGCTATTGAATATCAATATTCCACATACCCTAAGCCGGCAAAGAATTCAGCTTCGTCCTTGCTAAGTCCCTGTTGCTAAACTCTCCGCAAAGTTAACTTCTTGTGGTAGGTAGAATAGATGTTAACATGCGAAATTAGAATATGTTATTAATTAAAGTGTATTAATAATAGTGACTTGAGGTTTATTCCCTAGATGCTTGAGCTATGTCTCCAAAACTACTCTTTGGTAATTCTCGATGGTGGCTTCCTTTGTCACGCCGCCCGTCGCCTCTACCTAAAGCCCCACAGAGAGACTAAACGTCGTGCTCTCAAATCCAACCTGTTCAGATATGCGTCCATTGTTCTGTTCTTCAAGAAATATTACAATAACAACACGGACACAATCAGAGTGTACAATGTAAAGAAATGTCATACTATGTTCGGTTTTTGATTTGTTTTTCGATTAAATTTTTTTCAAGATAAATGACTTTTATTTAGTAGGCTGTAGGTACTATTAGGGATAGTAATATTGATGATCCATTATCATTAGCCTGAGTCCCCTTGCTGGATATTAGCATCTCCTGAGAGTATTTTGCGGTCTGCTGAAGGGTTGGGGATAAACCATAAGTGATGAATTTATGGTTATACAATTAATTGATGAATAAATGGCTTAAAATAATTATATAATTTATAAGTTAACATAACCTTATTAAAGGATTTTGCGGTTAACGGCGTATTAATCAATACAAACGTGTCACGGGGTAAGAACGCATTTGCGAGTCTAATAAGTGTTTTAACTGTTGTTTAGATGCTAGAATTGTGTCTACAAGAATACCGAATGGTGGTCCTGGACGGTGCGTTTCTATGTCACGCGGCGGCCCCCAGGAACGGGTCGCGCAACAATCGCGCCGAACGTCTCAACAACCAACGGTACACGAGAATTATTGCAGCTCTGAAGAAGAAATACCCAGATAAACCTCAGTGCAAAGTCATGTGGGGTTGTTGACCTCGTTACACTGATTACGTTCAAGCATATAGATTAAATCAAAAGATCGAATAAAAAGTGGAAATGTTCAAAAATAATAAAAAGGAGACGGAAAGTTTTTGGGTCAGTCATGAAAATTGTGTTAAGCGATCTCCCCTGTGCATTGTAAATATATATATATATATAATATATTTTTTCATAAATTTGAGTAATATCACTACATTTTCTGATTTTCAAATCATGTGGAACTAGCATAAGATAATTTCTTGATAAACTCAATACTTAACACATTCCAGCCTAAGACATTCCACATTTTATAGGGTTTTATTTTATCAAAAGATCTCTGAATATTTGGTAAAGGTCAAATCCATTAGTTATTATCATTAAAACTCGTTCACACGTATACGTTTGTAAACGAAGCCGTCTTATGCAAACCAGTCTTTATAAATGTGCCAATGGTTTCGACAAGAACATACATAAGGTACATAAACAGTAAATAGGCAGTAAAAGGCTTAAGTGAAACGGAACACATCAAAATGTTAAATTTGTCCTTTTGCTGTCACCTCATCCCCTCTCCATCAAGAAAATTTATAATAATATTCTAAACAGCTCGCTTTTTAAATTACCAATGAGACCAAAAGTTTTTTTACTAACATTATTCTTCTGACGTAATAAAGTTGTACGGTAATTTTTATATCTTGTCACGCTTATTGCTAATCTAGGTGTTTATGGAATAATATTTACAAAAAAAAGCTCTTTTATTTATTTGGGTTTATGTAAAACTGTAGTATGGATTTGTCCTAGTACAGTGGCCTTCCTGCCTTTTATCGGTTAGTAGAACAATGTACATAGAAATTTCTAGAAGAAACGAAATAATAGTTTACTCAACATTTATTATGTAGATTATTTTCAATTTCCTCTGTACGTTTATAATTGTTTTTGTGACTAAATTATGTGCCAGACGAATGTATATATTATTTTTCTGGGTAGACCGACTAGTTTTGGACCTATCCGAGGTTCTTCACGAGCTTCTGCCGATCGCAGAGAGATCGCGGCGGCGAGTGTGGGATGGTACATAGTTTAGTCATGTATATTTAAATATAGGTTTATTAAACTTTTAATAACAACCTTTTTATGTTCACCTGTTTCCATAGCAACCATATCTCAGACTTAGTTTAACTTAGTGTAGATCGATTCTTATTATTTCTTTATTATCCAAGTGTTTCACAATCTTGATATTATTGTTACGACAGCTTAAATGAATTTGTAAATCATGTTCGATTTTGAAATTAAATGAGACGTAATTTCCTATGTTCTCAAACCAAATATATTTACGTAATATGAACACTATGTATGTACATATACTTTTTTAATATTTTGTTTATATTTTTCCATTCAGGTAATATATAAAATACAATATTATTCATTCTATAATTTTTTAATTAAATACAGAGTACGGTAATAAAAGAACGGTAATACACTGCAATAATTATTGGATAACATAAATAGAATTTTTCTCAAGCATCACAGTGGTGTCTGAACGAGGGAGAGAGAGAATTTTGTCCCCCACGCCTTTTACTATATTCTTCGCTAATAATATGTACAAAGCTTTTATATCCTTTATCGTGTATAAATGTGTCTAAATATAGAAGTGACTTTACCTTTATTATTATTAAATAATCGTAATATAAAAAGCGAAACAATAATGCTAATATGTGTCAAAAATTTTCATACAAAATTTATTCTTCGCACGAATTTACATTTAACCTGTATGTATTTACATTTAAACTGTATGTATTTACATTTAAACTGTATGTATTTACATTTAAACTGTACATATTTCCTTTTTGAAATTATCCGTGGTGTTATTTTACGAACGCAGAATGACGTCACTTGGTTTTGAAATTACGCTGAATGTGGCGTAAAGTTGACGTCGCTGCTTTTAAATATTGTATTTTGCATTTATCAGTTTGCATATTGCACATGAGCACAGTTAGGCTGGGTACACACTAGATAAACATACTGGTTGTCATTTGCTGTGTCTGTGATGAAGTTTTTGGGTTACTAATTATCCTGTAACTGTTAAAACATTAGATCAACGTACTGATTGTCATTTAGTCTATAATGCAATTTATGTGTTGCCAATTATTCCGCAGTGGTCAAAATTCGACAGGTATTCATGACATTTGTCCGAATGTTATTATTGAGGTTCTTAAGTCAATGAGAATATATGTATGTGTAAATCACTACTCTTTACACTACCTATATATCTGTCACTGACAGTATTATAGTACATAATGAACCTTTTATGTTATTTAATTCTTTAATGTACTTCTTCCACATGTTGTAGATCCATTAATTTGGCCTTCTGCGTTCCATATTTATACACATTTTAAATATGCCAAGTCTCCCAGTCTTCCGTTCGTACAATGTCCCTAAAAAGGAGTTCGAATATTTCTTTTTACGTATCGGCCCCGGCGTGAACGTGTTAATCGAAATTTGTTTTCTATGGACTGTCGATGACATCTGAAAAACCTTACAAGAACATTCTTAGGTCGTAATTCTAATTTTTTCACCTTTCTGGTACAGCAAAGCGAGTTTATCGTTCGCTTACGGGACTCTCATTATCGTCATCAACCTTTTTATCGCTCTACTCTTATACACGGGTTCCAGATTGAGTTTTTAAGACTTACTGTTACGTTGATCACGTGTGGATCGGCAGACATCACACGCCTTAGTGAACATTAGGAAGAACTGTAAGATGTGCAGCTTCCCTCATGATGGTTTCCTTCTTAATTACAGCAAACATTTTTTGTAAAAGAGCTGCGGGCTAAAATTAAACCCTGGACTCTTGGATCGTGAGCCTGGATTAAGCCTCTAGGATATCACGCTACCTTAATTCAATGTTTACGTTGTACATGATACTAGTAATTATTTCGCTTGTCTGAATCTCTATTACGTGAAAATCCACTTTAAGGTTTACTGACGAGTTCAAATGGAACATTCCTATTTGGTCGCGTCGTACTTGGTAGCCGGACTATTCCGGGATCATAGAATACATTTATTTAATACAAAGGCTTTTTTGCGCATAAATTACCTATTACCGCTGTTTTTTGTTTAGTGTACGCAAAGCCTTAGTTATATTTTCAGGTACAACATTAAATTTGTTGATAATTTTATGTAAATGCTACGCTTTGGAATGTCGCCACAATTTTGAATTATTCTGCGATGTGAGATTTCGAAATTATGTCGCTGTAAAGTTACGCTATCATTATATCATAACGATAGATCGCTTCTGGGGTTAGCATAGAGCAACGAGTCTCAAATGTCTTATTTCTTGTAGAGCTGACCTGGTTAGTCCTATATACATATATAAAATACGACAAACTGTAATTTCACTAAGTGTGGAATCATAAATTTCTACCTTGCATTTCGTCATAACACATGAATTTATACTCTTGAGAAAAATTAACCTCACATTGATTAAAAATATCGCTAATAAATTTTAGTCTCTCCATATCAAAAGGCAGGAATCCGAGGGAAACATTTTCAGCAGATTTTAAATAAATTATATCTGTTCACAGTAGGTAATAAAAAAATATTATTCCATTTATTATTCCACTGATTCCATTCTTACTTTCATTATTACATGTCACTCATTATTCCATTTCACTCATTATTCCATTTCACTCATTATTCCATTTCACTCATTATTCCATTTTACTTATTATTCCATTCTTAATTCGAAAAAATGATTTGGTACGAGATTGGAACAAAACCGTTTTGTTATAAAGTGGATTTTTAACTTATTCTCATTAGGAGTAAATACCTGTAGGCGGCAGTGGAATAATAAAAGGGTAAATGGCGGTGATGATGACAGCGATGATGCTGGACATGATGATTGTTGATAATACTTTAATTCCCGTAGAAATAGTAATTGGTAAACAAATAAGCACTAGTTTTTTTTTAAATTTTTAATTGTACAGAGCTTTATTCTAACAGTAAATGTACTGGTTCTTTAGGGCAAATGTCGATTATAGTAGAAATTATCTATGCTCGTTTTTAGACAAGATTCTCTGCAAATATCTGTAATCAAAGAATTATATAATCATAATTACCTATAATTATATGGTGTAATTATAAATTTCCGCCATTCGTCTATTGTTTCATATGTTTTATTGCTAAGACACTGTCAGCTGAATTATATATATCGCAATGGAAATCTAACAAACATTAATTGTGTTCGTATTTCAAACAAAGACTTCGAAATATAATATTGCTCGTACGATAAAAATTTATAAATACATTTTCTATATTTTCCTTCTTTGGAAATGTACATATATGTTGCGGCTTACAGTTAAAAGTCGGTCTTCAGACTGTCGTCATGTTTTTATCAGTTCGTCAGCTGTTTATTGCAAAAGAACATTATCTCGAATATTGGACATGCATATGTAGTTCAAATATAACCTCAGTAATAGTATTAACTAGATTGTCTTAAGTTCTTATTCATATCTATTGTAATGTATACATATAATATATACATATGTATATATTAGGTGTTGGAATTAGGTGTATAATGAAATGAAAAAATGTGGCTGAAATGATGATGATGATGACATATATATATATATATACACATATAACAACATTGTTTACGAAGAAATGTTATAACCAAAGTATATTTTTGTTTCCGATGTTTTTAATAATTTATCTTTTACAAATAAAATGCATTGTTAACATGTTAAGCAACGCAGACGAAGTCGCGGGTACCGGCTTGTATATAATATATGTATGTACCGGATATCCGGTTAAACGATTGCAAAAACACAAAGTTTAAATATTATGTTCCTAAACGTTGCGTTACTGTCCAAACATAGCTATTATTGGTGCTTTCAAAGTATAACAATATTATTATTTTTATTACTATTTATTGTTATAAAAAAAATATTTTTCAAGGAAAAATTATTTTTTTAACGATTATATCGATTACCACATAATTACTACATAGCATTTATTATTGTTAATTGTGTTACTTTTAATATTATATACGTAAAAATGATTTGTATCTTCGTTTGTAGAACACTAGATATACATGTATTCATACTATAGTTAAAAAAATTAATAATAAAATATTTATTTATTGTTTAAAAAAGTTACATTTAAACAGGTCGCAAGGGCCCCTGTACTAGTTTAGTAACCGGTATTCAATAGTTAAGCAGTATGAGAGTGCACCCGGTATAACCCGTGCGCGAAAATTTAACCTCCGTGCTGTATCTAGATGTGTAGGGCTTGCTATGATAAAATATAGTCCTTTTTCAAATTAAATAGGGTTATAATATCGCTAACAATCCCTTACAGTCTATTAAAATATAATATAATAGATTTTTTTTGTATACAAACACCCCGCAGTGACGTCATCACGGATGGTCAAGCTGTCGTGCACGGGTTGTTTGTGAACTATGGTTTAAACGCTGCTCGTTCAAAGAGAAGACTTAAACCGTTGACATACACAGGAACTCGTAGTATCTGATATATACCTGAAAGTCTTAATACCAACGACAGCATAAAGACCTATATTTTCAGACCTAAGTATCAACCCTTTTAAGTCCGAATTTATATTGTACTATGCAGAAACAATAAAAAATGAAGCGTTCCCATTTCGTCCTTAGGGATAACGACGCGTCTGTGATTGATCTAAGTGAGAACATAAGTATGTTTTGTTAGCTGATAGAAAAGGTAATGACTTATAGTGACTATTTAAGGAATCGAAGACACTTTAAAATGTAAAATAAAAAAGGTAGGTGTGAATTCAGCCTTTTTTCTACTCACATTGAAAGAAGACCCGTATACAATAGTGAAAAGGTTGGATGGTGGTGGTGATGGTGATAATGACTTATGTATAAGTTTTAGTACTTTCGCATACTGTTGCAAAACTTTTTCCTTTATGTCGCTGCATTATAATCGCATTTAATAATTATAGTATTTGTTTCACATAATGTAAACATGTATCGATATTTCATTAATAAATCTTGTATATACATGAGCTTTTGATGAGGTTATTAAAACACCTTTATTATTGCTAAAAAAAGTTTTAAACATGAAGTGTCTTTTCTGTAAAAATGAAGTGTTTAATAATTGTGCAGAATAAGCAAAAGTTGTCGTATTCAGGCTAAATATAGTAGCTTCGTGTAACCATTTGTAGGATTTCGATTTCTATAAAGAGTTTTAAGCCTTGCTAATGTTAGGAATGAGCATCGACTATATCTTTTTTTAGCGTATCAATTCGATTAATGATAATAATAAAGAACTGAATTTTGGTTCTACTTTTTTCACTATTACCTTTCTCAAGCGTCACTCTATTTTAATCGTTTGAATATCGAATCTTTTGACGTGATAATACTAATAAATGAAAAATCGTATATTTCTTTGGACATTCCTATGTTTTTAGTACATTTTCGATTGGTATCGTTATATTAGACATTTGGGTATTAATATTTTATTTGGCTATGTCGTAATAATATTCGACAATTGATTGGAATGTTAGTTTAATTTATATGGTTTTTACCGTAGAACTGGAGGTTGTGGGTTCGGTTCCCAGCCCGAATATTTTTGTTTTATGACATGTAATTATTAATGAATAGGTACGTATCTTTATCAGTTGTATTTTCACAATCACTGTGTTGCCTACATTGGGATCTGATGACTGTATATAAGTTGTTTTAAGATTTATTTATTATGTATTTATGTACTTTTAAGTAGCGGTTTGACTGTTGTATAGTAATATATATGATGTTTACATCTGGCAACACTAAATATTTTTACGATATTGCCTTTATTTATCCTATAAGTAAAATTAGGTTATTTTTTACAAGTACATTGTAATATTTACTTTTGCCTTGTACATGTCGTTTAATGTATTAATAACCATGTAGTGAGACGAAATCAGACGATCCGACAGAGAACGAAAGTTATTGACATAGCCCGAAGGGTTAGCAAGCTGAAGTGGTAGTGGGCTGGTCATATCTGTCGCAGAACCGATAACCGTTGGAGTAGACGTGTTCTGGTGTGGAGACCGCGTCTTGGTAAACGTAGCGTAGGTCGCTCTCCAGTTAGGTGGAGTGACAATATACGCAAAGTGGCCGGCAGCGGTTAAATTCGAAGAGCTGAAGATCGAGCTCAGTGGCGTGCTATTAGAGAGGCCTATGTCCAGTAATGGACGGGAGTTGGCTGATAATGTATGTATGTATGTAACCATGTAGTTAAAGTAGCTTCCTATAAGTTTTACAACGAATTACTTTCTGTCGAATGCAAAATATGATTGTAAAATAAGAAAACTTTATTTATATTTCGATTGCAAGATTCTTATGTCATCTTTCTTCCTCAATAACCGATTCTAATAAATAATATACTCGACTGTATGACTTTTATTGTGCAAGATGACTCCATGTTTTTTCAGTTGAAATAATAGTAAATGGGCGGTCAAGATACAGTCACATGCAGCTGCTGCCGCTCATGAAAGCTATAAGGCATGGTTAAACATCAATAGCACGATAATGGAAACCATCGTGTGACAACCCACATATCTGAAATTTCCCATAACGTCCTGTAAGGCATGTGAAGCCTGTCAATCCGCACTTGCTCGGTTAGGCAGTCTTGACTCCTTTAGATCTGACAAAATCGTTGCGAACGGTAGAACTATAGAAGTATTGTTGATGATGAGGATAATGAGGCTGATGAGGATGATATATGAAGATTATATATATGAATATTATAAATATGAACAAATTTCATCGGAGTCTAATTAACAATAGACATTAGCTCGTATGGCGAATATTGCGAAGATCAATTGAATGGGATTATTATACATACGGATGAAAGATCTGATTGTATTAGATATGAATATTAAGATCCATACATATCTAAGGTACGGTGTGGCCAAACGCCTGAAGCGTCAAAGCGTTTTAAGCTGGCATTAAAGAAGACTTTGTTTCGTATACATGTTTTTCGTTGTTTCTAAGTAGCGAAAAATCCATAGACAAATTTATTAAACAGAGAAAATCTTTACACACATTTTATAAGGCAACATCTGACCATACATCGTACAGAAGAAAGTCTGTACGTACATTTTTATAAAGGTGTTTTATAAGTAATGTCGGTTTTAGTATCAACTAAATAAAGATAAAAATATAGATGAAACATTTTAGGTTTGTAACGATAGAAACATTTGGCACTCGACTTTTACTACCTCCCCCGTGAGGGGACCAACGTGACGATAGGATCATGATTAAACCGTAAATATATATTTATTTTTTTTTTTTTTTTTTTATTTATATTCAATAGGCTAGCTTTTGGCCACAGACTTGCCTGATGGAAAGCAACGAAGTGGCCTATGATGTAGCAAGC
>DWJK01001222.1:0-17741 GCA_018248815.1 Croniades pieria auraria | reverse complement strand
CATGACCGTGTAGCTGCTATTCGGTTGCGTTGTGAGGTCGTGACATGCGATAGCGGTACGATAAGCTTTTATGTGTTCAGCAGCGAAGTATTTTGTATTGTTGAACATATCGCCTACTATCAGCTGACTGATTGATTTATTGTATTCTACTGATCACTTTATACAGTTTTTGGAAGCGACAGGAACATTTCAATTCTCTTTCGCCTGCCCTTTCAATGCTTTGTGTTACAGATCAATTTCAGATATCATTGCATTACCATTTCATGTTACATCATTCGAAGTGAAAATGAGAAGTTATTCAGTAAGAAATAATTTAAATTCGAAGAATAAACAAAATGGAGGTCGTTTAAAAACCTATAAGAAAACATCACAAATTACGAATGTCTAAACCGAAATGGTTTTATTTCCTATCAAATAAAATCTGTGTAATTTTTCGTAGTAAGACGAGGTAAGTTAAAATAGTACATTCTCTGCGGTAAGAGAAGTTAGTTAAAATTATGTCGTTACTCGCTGAGCGCCGCCGCGGGCGATATTTAACTATCGAGAAAATTAATCCCTATGCACTTGAAGTTCGATATTTATATGAAGCCGGAGACGTTATAAGTAACCGGTCTAGGTTTATCCCTATAGGTACATATTTTAATTGGACATTTTATTTATTCACTATGTAAAAGGTTTTTATACGGTGAAGGAAAACATCGTGAGGAAACCTGGATGCCTTAGAATTAATAAAAAAAAAAAAAATTTCTAAAGTGTGTGAAGTCCGCCAACCCGCACTTGGCCCGTGTGGCGGACTACGGCCTTTACCCTCTCAATATGAGAGGAGACCCATATTCCAACAGTGGAATGTTAATGGGTCGATTATTATTATTATTATTAAGTTCTTATCATGTACTGACGGAAGAGTTTTTCTATTTAAGTTTAGGCTGCATGCTACTACCGACATATTTACCAAATCGCAGCGTATTGTCGCTTCAAAATCACCAGTGAATATTATGTTCTTCACTTTACTGCGTACATTGCAGTTTTTTTTAATATTTTTACCATTATAACACATGAATATAGATTCACCGACTTAACTCAGGTATGTTCTTCGCTATGGCTCAACTAGTTTAGAACCTACACGAGATCCTTCTTCATGAGCTCCCGCCGATTGCAGAGAGGCTGCGACGGACAGTTTCGACAGACAGAAGGTTCGAAATTAGTCGGGCCACCCCGGAAAACATGCGTGGCTTAAACCAGCACATATATAATCATGTGTGAAACACTCGCGTTCATAAATATTTATGTAATTGTAGTTAGTATTTCAAAGCTATTCAAAAATAACATTATTCAATTCGCAACACAAAAGTAGGCAGAACGAACCTCGTACTTTCATTAAATTTATTCAAGAACCTTTGTTTTGTGTCAACTGGATCCCCATTAAAACTTTCACCAACATTAATTATTTAGTCTTGCGGAAGAGGAAAGGAAGTGAAACAACACTACACGACAAAATGGCCGCCGGAACACAGAGCGGTTTTCGAGCGGCTTCGGTTTTATTCTGGGACTGCCACTATGTATGACTGTTCGATAAACTTTGTCGCGACGTTTCTTTATTCAGGCTAACACGGGCTTAATACGAAGAAAATGATTTTAATTTGGGAGTTGCGAGTTTACTATATTAACTCCGCAATCTTAAGAAGCTCATAAATAGGGATGTTTAACAAGCATGCGTGGTCAATTTCAGGACGCATTTGGGCTTCCTATCAGTTGGAATCGCGGCGAAACGTTAGTTTATCATATAATAAAATGAATAAACATACCATTAAATGGACAGTTTTGCAGTTATCACAGTCACCATCATCGTCATGATATAAAAATACTAATGATGTGTCACCAATACTTACATACACGTATATACGAGTAACTTGACACGAAAGCAATATTGATAGGAGCATTATTTTTTATTCAATAATCTATTATAATGAACTTAACATATCGATTGTAATATTGAGCATAGCAAAGCATTGTCAACGGAGATTTATTGACGCGTTATATTTGATACGAGAGAGAAAGAAATTAATGTCGAAACAATGCTTAGAGGACAAAGGGCCAGATTGCAAGAGGGCGTCGACCTTAAATAAATTAGTATCGGTACACATAAAATTAAAACAGTCGTTTATCCCAGACGTTCTACAAAATATGATAAGTAAAATCAAGGATATATAATTAAATTTAATATACACTCTTCTATTCTTATATGTTACATACATACATATATGTTTCAGGTTAATCGAAGTTAAATCACTGTAGGCCGTACATGCTCGTATTCGAAGCTAATCAGATATGCTACTAAATTTGCAGGTGCCAGTAAATAGAACTACATATATTGAATACCCTTATGGAGATGGGTATACGTGCCACGTATTTAAAATCGGAACTCTACATTAGCATTTTCCGAAATCTCAAATACATTTTAAAATCGCATCTTTCAAAATCAAATATATAAGTGTGTTTGATAAGTGTAGGTACCGAGGGAGACCAATCTTCGCCTATTTTAACCAAATAGAATATATGCTGGCGGACGGAGGAATCCGAAATCTTCAGAACTGTCGTGCATGAATGAAAAGAGTGGTGAATGTGGAAAAAATGTATCGTGTTGATAAGGACAGAAATAATAGACATGTTTGGCACACGGTGCTCTCAGTTTACCCTGTAAGAGATCTGTTGGGGTGACGATATAATAATAATAATATTGCATAAGCAGTTCGAATGATATCGTTATTTTCTGTAACATTTCGTGCACAGAACAGTGAGTTCACAACACAGTACTTACGAAGTTTTACTTCACTCTCGTTTACTTGTTAACGACGGCGTGCGCGTGTGCCGACCTTGTTAACTGGGCTTAACTCGAGTTCTTCAAACACTTGAGTTAATGTTCCTGAGAATTATGTTTTCGCTTTTTTTAATACTTCACTTGACTTTATGAGTGTCGTAATTTATAAACTCATGTGTTGTGAGAAAATACACGTATCATTTCATTTCACGTATTACAATTTGTATTTATCTAGGCCAAGATTTCATCGCTAAATGCTTTTTATGCGAAATAGTAGTCACAGGTTAGGAGTGAACGAGTCCCATTGTTGGAGAATTTGAAATTACCCACGAAGTCTGACATGTCGATGTGGTCATAAAAAATGGAGTGGAAATCTTAAAATACTATTCCACAGTTGTTTTACTATTTTGTAATAGCTAGTTACTATTATTGGAAGAAAGTTTTTTAACGCGGCTTGTGGTAGGCGCTGAATAATCGAAATCATCACGGAAATCATTATGGAAGAAATACGCGGCCGATTGAATAACATCAATACTGAACGTGTATAAAATTTCATTAAAACTTATGTTTTAAAACATATGTGAGTTTTTTTTTATTTAGATCTCCTTCATAATTCGTAATCACTATTTTATATAAAAATTTTAATACACTAGTCTTACTGACATTTTAAGTGAAACTTTTAAATTTAATTGCTTATGACCTGAAAGAATGGAGATGTTTGACACTCGCTGCTTTACACCTACCCCGTGAGGAACCTTACGTGTTAATAGAAAGATAATAAGAAGTTAAAAACTAGTAACATCTAAGGCAGAAATAAATTACCAAAACGTAATAACAGATTAACATTACATGCCTCACACAATATCAAAACATCAACCATTAACATTGAATACGTACAACTGCCACCCGTTATCTTACCATTCAGTACGTCAGGTTCATTTGATAAGGAACCACTGACTATAATATTAACGCTCGCACTAATTCTGTTCACGTTATATTTCGAGTTCACGTTTTCGAGAGCCCGATACGGTATTGCGCAAGGTACAAGGGTCCTTGAGGACTGGCTGGGCATTGTGCAGCTGAAATCTCATTATTTCTTCAGTTCCACAATGAAACTTACAAATATACATATTTCGTGCATTCATAGAGTAGTACTATATTAGCAAAGTTGATAATAATACTAAATCTATAAAATTAATAAATTATTAATAAAGATTTGTAGTATTGAAAAAAGTGATAATAATTAAAGGAACTTTGTTGGTACTTCTAGTATTGTTAGTAATAATCGCATGGACTGAAGTAATGCCTAAGTGCAACGATGTGGACGAGCTCATTGCAATCGTTTACAGTCTGATTAGAGAAGCGCTTACAAAGCACGTACCCAAAACGCAAAACCGTAGATACCATAAATATCCCGTATGGTTTTCACCTGCACTAATTAGATCACTCAAGGAAAAATTCAGGTAAAGAATAAAATACCGGAAATATAAAAACCCCCGTGACTTACTAACTTTTGAGCTTTTGAGAGAGAGAAGTACCAGACTAGGAGATTGAAATTATAAAACATACTTAGAACGGCTTGAGACATCTTTATTATTGAACCCCAAATTAATATGGTCTTTCATTAACAAGAGGCGTGGCGCTGGTACCTATCCCGCTCAAATGACGTCTGATAATAATGCTACAGCTTCTGGCCCCGATATTTGTGATCTCTTTGCAGTACAGTAAGAACCTTTTATATACCCCCTCGCTCCCCCCACCAATTATCACTCAACAATATCTGTAACTAAAGATTAAACCGGCCCTGTTGGACTTCCACCTATCTTCGTCGTTGAATGTGCCATTGCACTAGCATTACCATTATCAATTATCTTTAACAAATCCCTTACTACTGGGATGTACCTAAAGGCTTGGAAAGACGCACTTGTTATACCGTTGTTCGAAAGTGGTGATGTCTCCTGTACAATAAATTATAGACCTATATCAATAATTAATGTTTTCGGGAAGGTATTCGAATTGTTATTATGCCCTATATTAACGCGGCACTTTAAACACCTTATTGCAGAAGAACAACACGGCTTCGTCAAAGCACGCTCTACAGCATCTAATCTTGTCTCCCTTATCACCTTATGACCTTGTTGAAGGGGACTTAAGCAAGGCCTTTGACGTAGTAAACTATACTTTGCTATTGAATAAGCTTTCCTAAATTGGTATAGCCGGCGCTTTCCTAAACCGGTACAGGTCATATTTAACCTATAGGGAGTCTACGGTGGTAATTGGTGGACATTAATCTAAATATTTTAATATCAGCTCTCGAGTAGCCCAAGGCTCTTACTTGGGTCCCTTGTTGCTTAACTTGTTTATCAACGACATAGGCAACTGCTTTCGAAACTCTAAGTTCTACATGCATGCCGGCGACCTTAAGTTCTTCAGGGTTACCAACACGACCACTGACGTGAGACTGCTGCAGACTGATTTAGAATCACTTGAGACATGGTGCAGGTCCAACGGTATGGGCCTGAACATTAATAAATATCGCGTCATTCGATTTAGCAGGAAAAAGCACTTAACTCCCCGATCTTACACAATAAACGGTACAACTCTGGGGGAGGTTGACAACATTCGAGATCTGGGAGTTATCCTGGACAGTAAATTACGATTCAACAATCGCACTGAAAGCATCGTTAGAAAAGGACTCCAGACCCTAGGATTTGTTTTACGCAATTGCAAAGATTTTAAAAATCTACAATTAAAATTGCTATTTATGCTGCACTCGTGCGTAGCGGTCTCGAGTACTGCAGTATTGTATGGAACCCGGACTACGAGATCTATATTAAGCGTATTGAAAATGTGCAAAAGAAATTCTTGTGGCATCTAACTTATAGCTTTGATCTGGCTAAATGTCTGAATAGTTATGAAGATCGTTTGCGCTATTTTCGCCTCAAATCACTCGTTTGCCGTAAAAAGTTTCTAGATAGCATGTTTCTGTTTAAACTAGTGAATGGTCACAACGACTCTACGTATTTATTGTCCAAGCTTGGTATATCAGCACGAAAAAGATTGCCTAGACCATTGGAATATGTTCCCTTCGTACAAAAGAAAGCACCGCCTAACCTAGGTCATTACTCCCTATTAAATAGAATGATGATTACCTATAATTCTTGGCATAATGTGTACATCGATGCCAATATAAGTAATAGTAATGTGATAAGGGCGCAAGAGGCCCATAGTCTAGCTACCATGGATATATTCTCGAATAGCATGTCTCAGTTCAAGAGGAATATTTGGAAAATATTAACGTAGTTTTATAAGATTCGGTTATTTGCCACTCACTCCACACCTTTATTTCATTTTAAACCTTTCCAAATATTTCTCTTCAACAACAACATTAATAATAATAATTTACTGCACTATAATTTACAAGACTTGTTTTTATTTATGAATACAATTATTTTAATATATATATATTTAATAACAATTAAGCTTATAAATTCTGTTTTTAAATTATTTACTGAATTAATTTATGAATTATTACTTATTATTGTTATTACTTTGAATTGTACCTCAGATTTCTATTTTTATTTTTATTTTATTTTTTTCTTTATGTTAATTTTTTTGGTAATTTATTGATGTTTGACACTAATCCTTTATACAATATATTGTTGCATGCTATGTTTGCCTATAATAGATTGTACAAATAGTATAAGACTCCTATGTAAATCATGTTAAATAAGTTTTCATGTAACAGTCAATGGCGAACTTAATAAATAAATAAATAATAATTTTGATGCTACTAATCGTAATGATAAAAACTATAATAATTAACGATAATAATTCTTATAACGTCTCTAAATCGACTCAGAATAAAAAATTATAGGAACCGAATTAAAGACAGGGTACTCCCTAACTTATCAAGGCAACAAAGTTTGGTTTTCAACGTTACGTTGTCCATATTTTAAAAATAAAAGGCTTTTCTCATTCATAGCCATCGACCGAAAACCTAATGTCTAAGTGTTTCGCATCAAGAAAAAAGCTTAAAGGAAAACCGTTACAAATAATATGACATTGGTTTATTTAAAAATAATCCTAAATAATCATATAATGCACGTAACATCACGCCTGTAATCCCCGAAGGAGCAGGCAGAAGTATATAGTACACTCCCACGTTTCACCAGTTACGTTTAAGTCCCTTGGAATAGGTGGCGAGCATATTGCCATAGACCGGGCATGGATCCCGAGTCACTACTAGAAATTCTAAATTAGAGAAATCCAATGGTACCCGACCCGGGATTTGAACCCAAAACCTCCCGATCGGCAGCTGCGCTGGCAACCACTCGGCCAACGAGGCGGTCAAATAATGCACGTACCATTTATATACATACGTTAGGTTGTTTATTTATGAAGACGAACGTAAAAACTTGTTTATTTAGTACTATAGCATAGCATATAACACTCATGTAGTGTAGACAAGAAACTTAAGTAGTGTTTTCCTGAAATCTTACTCCTTGTTCCTCGCTCATACATAAACCCACACCATCCTTTATGGCAAACTTTATAATCCATGCCTACTGACCTCGCTCGCGCCTTTTGCCATTGTGTAAACTGCCACTATTCTTCGAGCGAGAGGTCCTCGAACGCCCTTGAGAGACGCTCCGCTTTCTGAGGCGGAGTTCCCAATAACTCCTCAACCTCAAGATAGCACCTCGAAACTACTAAGTTTTGTTTTGATACAAATTTATATAAAAAAGTTTTTATCAGCTAAATGTTTGTTATATAAATCAATGCTGTTTGATCGCGCTCAAATACAGAAAAAATCAATTCAAATAATGATTTTAAGACAACTCATACACACACACATACATTGTTTTAATAGGAGTTAATTCATGTCCTCAGTGTTAAAAGCAAATTTTTATATGTGTCTATCAATGTATATTTTGTCAGCATTACAAACTATGATCCAATATTCCTCACTGTGAGAACAGTCAACTAGTCAACAGTAGAAGGATAAAAGATTTGGTGATGATGTTACTAGACATAAAAGAGTTGATGATGATGTTACTAGACATAAAAGAGTTGGTGATGATGTTACTAGACATAAATTCTACGGTGAGTATCTACGCAGTGTAATTCTAATCCGAAGACACGGCACGTGCGCTATCTTGAGTTATGTCACAGGTGTCACGTCTACAGTTCTGTAACATACGCTCAATCGCCTCCATGCTGGTATGGACCGCACGGATCCCAAAGTAAATCTTGTTATGTCCCTCGATTATTTACCCGCTAAATTAAGAATATACTCCAACATCATGCCGTGCGGGCGGAAAAAAATTTACATACTTTCACGGAGTCCGTCACAAACGACAACGAACCTCCCTGGGCGTCATTTATCAAGTTAATCTCGATTTACTCTCACCGCATCATTTACTGCCACAGAAATGTAAAATGTCATTTCAAACGCGATTTATAGGTGCCGCCCGACGAATCAGCGCTTTTTCATTTGGAAACGATATTAGATCCAACGGCCACACTTTATTCAAATATTCGTTCATAGATATATGTGCCGTTCTGACAGCACGGTCTCGCGACCAAATGTTTTTATACAAGACGCTAGATATCGATTTATTCTTTAACACTACAAGTAATACTAAATCAGTGTTATGTTAATTAATTATAGTGGCAGGTATAAATATTTATACCAAATATTTATAGTCAATTAGAAATATCAGAATAATTTGACCGTCTCCAATACCAATGTATTCAGCCCGATATTCGATATAATTAAATTCATAACATACCTATTTACAGGTCAAATGCCGCTTCATTGCTGGCTGCTGCTTTACTGTACCGTCCACATGCTGCAGGAAAATAAAATTCCTCTCCTGTAGTACGTTTATTTGTATATTTTCTAATAATTTTACACACATACTCGTAGACAGACAGACTAATCAAGAGAAAAATACAGCCCGTTGTCGTAGCACTTAGGTATCCTATTCTACCTAAAAATTCATAGTAATATATCTTAAAAGTTATATAAATCAACTTACTTCTAAAGCCAAATCCTGTTTCACAATTGACAAGAGTAGTTAGTTTTTGGAACCTTTACCTTAGATTCGTAACAAAAACTCTTTGTACAAAGAGAACAAAGCAAAACAACTATGGTTAACTTTGCTTTACTCTGACATAAAAGTACAAATGCTAGCATGTCTTTTTAAAATGAATTCTATGCGTCACATAAATAAATATACCCACACTACAATAACACAACATATAGCACGCAAGAATGCTTATGAGCTACCAAAGGAAATGCATTAGAAACAAGTATCGAATTTTACAATTCTCCCCGTATTACATCGTCAGTGCTTTATTAACACGTGTCAAAGACAAACAAGCTAAGAGTTCACCTGATCTAATTTCAAGCAAAGGCACGTGTAATTTAAGCGCTCGTGTGCAATTTGAATTGTATTAAGCTCTATATTCATACCACAGATTCCGAGGATACGTGCAGGAGTCGCCGCTAACGTGTTCACTATTTATAATATAATGTTCACTCGCACTGACTCACACTGGATTACCTATATTGCACATATGCGTAATCACACTTACTCATTTGTATGCATTACATAGCAAATTTCTACTAGTGTTTCCGTAATTCCTACAATAGGTTATACGTTCTTTAATTTAATACCTTCGATTGAGTAACAATCTTTGAACGTTATTGGAAGTTTTAAGGGCGGTTTATCAATGTCCGATAGAGCTGCCCACCAACGCGCAGATGCGCGTTGGTAGGCATGCATGATCTACTGCACATAGACGATCTCGTCTATGTGCAGTAGATCACAATGGACAAAGAAGTCATGTGCTCAGTAGTATGAGGTAAAATACGGAATGTAGCAACATATCAATACGATACATTTACATAATTTTATGTGTACATATGTACATATATATTCCTACCGTACACATACATATTATATTTATAGCATCACAATAATGGGATCTAATGTAGGTAACGTCTAAGAAAGCATTAACGATGTACCATATATTTATATGGTAATTCATAAGTGCCCAGCAAAAATGTATTTCATTTTGAAAAGTGTGATAGATGGATCAGTTGGACATGTAATGTTTTGACTCCTTGCAATACCTAGAGAAACAAGCGCCATTAAATATAAAAATTAATCTCCATAAATTACTTCATGTAATATTATATTCTCATAATCATAATTGCATCCTCTATGGTTTCATTGCTAGACTTGGCGTTACACAACGTGCTCCACGACACTCAAATCACTGCTGATCACATCCAGCCGCTTCTACCATCTCATTTTTTAAGATGTTTCTAAAAGCACGAAGTACGCCCTATTTCTACTTTTTCTTTATAAATACGAAAAAGATTTTTATCAACGCTATCAGTTTTATCATCCCGATGTAAATGACTATAAAAGCATACATGATCCATTAAATATTCTCTAGTAAATCTGCGTTTGATTATTGATAAGAACCAGAGTTCGTTTTAGGTACGCATCTTATCTACACACTACATTAAAATCAAAAATTAGGACGAAATATTTTCGAATTTCGTACCATATTAATTTACATAATATGAGTCGCGAGCACATTTTAAAGCACACGACCGTGTTTTTGACATATCACCATGAAATCAGGCATACTTTTAAAAGTAGGTACTCTCATTAAATTAAAACGAAAACACCACAAACATTCATCTATGTACATATATGCATGTACATATAAATATCTGGAAATTATTCGCTCATTTTTACATTTCTATATTTCTACATTTTTGGTGGTTTGAATTTAAAGTAAGTATTCTGTGCAACTATTTTCAAAACAAACCGACAAGTCATGTAAAAAGCGTGTCTACTTAGTTCGTGTAGCAAACCTATCAATGATTAATACCAGGTACGATTCCACAATTGGAGTGTGATTGTACATCGCGTGACTCGGTGGAAATTTAAGCGACGCCACAAATTAATTATCCAACAACAGAAAGCAATTTACATAAAAGCAAAACTCAAAAAATGCCCCGTAGCAACTCGTTAATTGAATCAGGGATTTGCATAATCTCGTTGTTTAATCACAGTCGGGATTAAGCTCGCTGGTTATCTAAAACCCCTTAAATCCCATCGCCTCGAGCCCATTTGTAATGCTTTACTCCTGTTGAAGGGATAAGGGTTCTTAAATCCGCAGAAAGCAACGCAGTTTCGGTGACGACCAGATTGATGAGCACCATTAAGAATAAGCGCGGAAACAAACAAAAAAACCTCGGCAGTATCGTTTTCCAGCTAAGGTGTGGGCGAGGTGTTTTGAATACTTTAACATACATAATTCATATATGCACAGTATTCAATCTTTAACGTACTGTAGATATTAATATTAGCAATATTTGCAACATACTTTATATACAGTAGTCCTCGTCGATTTCGACGATGGCGACCCTTTATCATTTCCTCCTCGAATGTGCCCTTATATGGCTTGCAAAGCGAAACTTAGTTTTAAATACTCTATCCCAAGTCTTGCAATAGGGTACCTGCGATAGAGATAACGCAGCATACTACATCAGTGACGTAAGTTAGAAAATCCAACGATGTCGGGAAATGTGTGGGAAAATAATGGTGTTTTTCCATTGCCTGACTAGGCCACGAAATAATATTTACTGAACAGACGGAGCGAAAAACCGCATCGCATTGTAATATTTACTTTCCATCATACAAAGTGCATATTTATTGTTGTTCCAATACTCCGATAAACTACACAAAAAAATAATCCTCGTATCAAAAAATAATATCCACAGATCATACGAAACCGTAACAATAACAAATCAAAACTTGCAGTCTCTGTATGTTTACGAAAACTCATCAATTCGCATTTCAATCAGCCCGTTATCGTTAAAATAATAAAATAACACGAATATAGAAACAATATCAAATAAACAAAAACATGATCATTCAATTGCAGTATTTATGAAACCGTTAGATTTCTTAATCCCTATAATTCAGTTGTGGACATGAAATCACAATGAAAAACTGTCTGAATTCGTCCTGTCGCACTACTCACCCCAACAATAAGACAAACTTCGAAAACTGAATGTTAGCAACGAAAATATATGTTTGTACATAACAAATGGAGACCTTCAACAAGAGTCAAAAGACAATGTCAGTCTCTCAGAAGAGACTGCTTTTCTATTTTATTATTAGGCGTTCCCTGAAACGCGAATTCTCGAAAAGTTTCGGTAACCGCCACATTAAAACCATTACGTTTATTATATCCGTTTAATAATTCCATTGAATTTTTGAGTAAAATCAATCCACATTCAATTTAGAGACCTGCGACTCTCTAAATTGAATGAAAAAATTATTACGAGGGATCAGAGAACATCGAATGCCAAATGTTACAACAATGCTCACATCCCTGACGTTCGTCTACATTCATCAATGTTTTCATACACAAACGCGGATTGTAAAAATATTTTTAAATCTACAAAACTTGATTACACCCGATGAAGACGAAAATTCGGACACCGGGATCGTGAATATTAACAGAATTACGACCGGTGCGCGCGAATTTGTTTACGCATGCAAAATTATACACAGCACCCGCCATGCGTACAAGAGAATATGATAGATCGGACGCGGACACAAAAGCACTGCTTAATTGTAAAATGTTACACAGGGAACGCTTGTAAAATGCAATACACGTGATTGAACTCTGAGATCGAATTACGTTTGTATTCAATAGTAAACTTTGTAACCTGCACGTGTACACGTGTGATATCACTAAAGCAATGACATCAGATATTTTTATGAATAAAACGGAAAAATCAGTGATACTGTAAATATACTTCATTTTGCCATTGTAAAGTGAAAAATAATGTTTTTGTGCTCCATCATAGTAAATACTAAACATATGCCAAACCACAATTTGGCAAGAGTATATGTCATTAAATCTTCTCTTTCTGTAAAAAAACCGTGTCCAACAGTGGAAATACTAAAAGACCTAATAACGCTGATGATGATCAAATACCGAAAACACATTTCACGGCGTTTCTTATAAAAGCGTGTATCATTGTTGTTAAAAAAAAACCGACATACGAGAGGCGCTACCAAGCAAGATTAATAGTTTGTCGTCATCAAGTCCTGCGATAATTATTGCGAATATTTCTTATTGAACATGTTGAAACGACGCCGCAAAAAAATTTAATCGCAACGTCGCTGCCTAACAATCTCATCACAACAAAGCACTTCCAGCGAACGAGTCAACAACTCGAAGAGATGATGGAGCATGACGCGACGTGATGTGACGAGCCTGTCAGGGGACGATACGAGATTTATGACGAAACATGCCCCTGTTATTGGTTATCGACCTCTTTATGTGTTTAATGAAATGTTATTGTGCTCTAAGTCGGTATAACAATAAAGTTTACGTTACGTTATCGCGTTCTCTCACAATGAAAGGGATCGCTTCTGCCAAAACCACATCAAATTAACTCGCAACATCGTTATAGCGCGATAGAAGCTTTTTGGACAATAGGCGGCAGAATAGCTGTTATGCATCGTGCAAAATTAAAGCCTTTATCCTTTGCCCCAATGTATCAATCCGTGAAAACCTTTGCAACAGGCGTTATAAAGCAGAAGGACATTAGATCTTTAAGGATAGACATATTCGGGATTCGGTGCTCTCCACCTATCCTGTAAAAGACCTGTTGTAACGACATAAAGGCAATAAAAATATTAATAAAAACTGACACACAAGTTATTTTAGTTACATATTAGTTCAATTTCTTAGATACATATTCACGACTATCTCAATTTAACTAATAACCTGTTACTGTTAAAAAAATTTCATTCCAAGCATTTTACTCCTTCCCCGTGTACGATCAGTACTTGATACATACGGTACATTTTGAAATAATCTTTAAATTCTAATAGTTTGAAAACGACTTGATAATTTTGAACTGATGCACTCGCGCTGTGACTCAGCGTGTTGTGACAGGACTGATGAGTGACAGCGAAATCAAACCGTGAACCCGATTTATGATCAAACATGTCACATTATAGATTGTCACGGCTTACGGGCAGAAGATCCGATAAAATGGATATTGTATTCTAAACTATAGCAAACGTAGCTGCTGGTGACCGACTTTTTTAACATTTTTAAATTTACGAAGTCATTACATTTTTATTCCTATTCAATACTGTGAAAAAGCTTTTTTAAATCATGGGACTTATTGATTCTATTAGATAACATTTACATTATCTTTCAAATGAGCATTTTTATAATAATTATAATATGTAGTGTTTAAGCACCTGTTCTCAAACTAGGGAGACTGATCTATAGTAATCGAAATTTCTAAACATATGCTTATGTACATAATTTACACTCAAACACTGAACACGTACTCATCCCATAAATACTTATTTTAAATATAAATGAACCAACTATCGTACAATCAATAGTCAAGGCCCGTTCTGTGGAAGACATTTCTCTTTTCTTTTTTAATATAAGACATCTAGATATTTTATAATTAATAAAAGCTGGTAGCACCTAGATAGCACGTGACTATCAAGTGTCTCTCATATTCGTAAGTATTTTGCATAACACACGATTTGACATAATACTATTCTAAATTTAATATTTCAATTTTGTTTCTTTCATAAAACAATGAAATCACGACGACATGGATCTACGGATAAGAATAACCGGTAACATCAACATAAAATTGAGTTTTCCTATTTCCGTCTAGAACAATACAAAATCCTTTTATATTTCCTCTCTTTATATTTCGTTTATAATCAGTTTTCCTCTCAACGTCTCTTCTATCAAGGCCTATTATTGTTTTACTTGAATTATTTATATCCAAAGTGGACATCGGAGAAATACAGAAAAGCCATATTCGTTTGTTAGATCGGTATACAAAGGCAGTGAATTTCTTTAAAAAATAAAACAGATGTTAGAATCAATCAACCGAATCCAAGTTCGTTTTAATCGAAATAATCACTCGAATTTTTAGTACCTAACAGCCTTGAATCTAATACACCCATTACGAGCGCATTGTACAATGAAAATATGCCTGTCAACTGCTAACCTAACAGCAAACTAAAAATAACAAAAAAGTTGAGACACTGGCTAATAGGAGAATTACAGTTTCCGAAAACAGTTTACGCATATGAAGAAAAAGCATGTTAAGTCTATAAGGATATTTGGCACCCAGTGCTCTCCATTGACCCTGCTGGAGAACTGGCGTAACAATATAAAAAAAATCTTCGTCTTTTGAATTTTGACATGCCGATGTATAATTAATTTTAATAAAACCAAGATCCCGGTTGCCTGAACGTTGTATAAGAACAATCGTTGTTCCCGAGATGGGGACCCGTTTATCCAATTCTAATTATTGTTAAGAGCTGCAACTTTTGTTTAAGAGGTCGTTAAAATGAGTGTCGTTAATTTGAATCTCGGATACCGGAGATTTCGTTATTCACAGTTTTATTGCGATTTCAAAAGGGGTGATATTAAAATCGGCAAGTGTTCTTTTTGCTTCGTAACATTCGCAAAAGGCGAAAACAACTTCTTAATATTTCCAAACGGAGCGTTTGTAATGTCGTCCGTTATTATTTATCCTTTCCGGAAATGAACAAACCGGTTTATGTATTACGTGCACGACTTTGCTTCCGCCTTTTTTTTTCAAAATTCAAATCTTTATTGTAAAAAACTGATTTCACATTTATGTTTCAAAGTATTTTCCATTGTTTTCCACTACTTTCTCCCACCTTTCTGGTTACAATCAGATCCCATGTTGGAAGAAATGGTCATCTTTTGAAGCGATCCACTAATCGATCCAATTTTCGACTTGTTCATAAAACTGGAAGTGCTACTTCGTCAGGCCGTATACCATGGATCGAAATAAGTTATAATCAGCGGGAGCAATGTCTGGAGAGTAGGGCGGGTGGGGTAGGACTTCCCATTTCAACGTTTTTAAGTATGTTTTGACCACTTTTACAACATGAGGCCGAGCATTGTCATGTTCCACAATAACTTTATCGTGTCTTTCAAAGTGTTGCGGCCGTTTTTTTTTCAAAGCTCGGCTCAAACGTATTAATTGCGTTCGATAAAGGTCTCCTGAGGTTGTTTGAGACAGTTTTAATAGCTCATAATATATTACACCGAGCTGGTCCCACCAAATACCGAGCATGATCTTGGAGCCGTGAATATTCGGCTTAGCCGTCAGCGCAGAAGAGTGGCCGGGATATCCTCGTGATTTCCTGAGCTTGGGGTTATCGTAAAAAACCCATTTTTCGTCACCAGTCACGATACGATGCAAAAATCCTTTTCGTTTTTGTCTTTCAAGCAGCTATTCACAAATACAGAAACGCCATTTAACATCTCTAAGCTTCAACTCGTATGGCTCCCAATAACCTTGCTTCTGGATCATTCCCAGATTGTTTAGGCGTTTTATGACCGCTTGTTGGCTCACTCGCAATGATCTTGCCAACTCCTCTTGACTTTAACACGAGTCTTCGTTGAGCAAATGCTCTAATTCTTCATCTTCAAAAACTTTCCACCACTATGCCGGTTTTCTCCGCAAAAATCACCGCTCTTGAAGCGTTGAAACCATTCACAGCATGTTCTTACACTCATAGCAGCCTCACCGTAAGCTTCTAAGAGCATTCAGAGAGCCTCAAAGGCAGATTTTTTAATATTAAAAAAATTAATTAAAACCTCCCGCAAATGGCGAGAATTCGGCTGATAAGTTGACATCTTTATTTGAGAATATCGGTATGATGTAAACACAAATCAACTACTCATGCTATTAGGTTATGTTCACAAGATACTAAAGAGTATTGCAAGTCGTCTATAATGTATTTACTCGACGTCTACTTATCACTAAAGCCTTCTATAGGAAAACGGCGGGAGCAAAGTTGTATGCCTGTTATTTTTACAAAACGTACTCGATTCGTTCCGTACGTAATCAAGCTAACAAAACATGTTCATAAAATATTGTCGTCACAATCATGCCATCATCAACTTTATCACTACCATCGTTTTACGTATGGACATAGGTCTCCTCCGCCTATGACAAAGGTTAAGTTCAAAGTCTGCCACGCGAACCAAATGGGGCTTGGCAGACTTCACACGCCTTAAAGAACATTATAAAGAAATCTAATGTGTGCGGATTTAGTGATAACATTTTTCTTCACCGTTAAAGTATGTAAGTGATATACAAGTTTAGATCACAGAAAATATTTCAATAAAAGAGGTGCACGCCAGGATTTAAATTCAGGATTCACAAAGGCTATAACTGATATTAATGTCCAATACAACATTTTCACTTTAAAAATGAGAGTTAAATGTCTTGACACAATGTTAACACTTCTTTATTCACTGCATCGAAAGGCGGCAAAGTTTATTAACTCACAGGCAACGGTTCTGAAATGAAAGCAAGCATCTCGAAAATGTGTACTTTTTCTTATTTTATTTTAGAACCAGACTTTTCATATTGATATTTGCTGTTAGGTTTTCCTTAAAAATATTTTACTAAAAGGTTTTAGAATGTTGCCAATATAGTTTGGTGTATAAATAAAAAAAAACCGCATAACAGTTTTAGAATATTTTTAAAGCCAACCATATTTTATTAAGATAACATAGAATGTTTTTAAGAAAAATCCAGACTAACACAGATAAGCCCTTACAGAATAAATGTTGGGATTTACAGGTTTTGCAGCATTTATACTAGCTTTTTGCAATTGAAAAAGAAAAAAGAACTTGTGGATATCAATAACATATTGGAAAGTGCATTTTTTTAAGCTGTCAGCAAAGTAGTATAGTTAACTTCCACAATTAACCTATGGTGCTGTACGTCCCAATATATGTAAAATAGGGTGTGAGCCTATTGCCATGCAGCGGGCAC
>DWJK01001221.1:0-17743 GCA_018248815.1 Croniades pieria auraria | reverse complement strand
GGAATATGAGTCTCCTCCCATATTGAGAGGGTTAAGGCCGTAGTCCGCCACGCTGGCCAAGTGCGGGTTGGCGGACTCCACACACCTTAGAGACTTTTTTTTTTTTCAGCGACGTGTTTAATGAACTAAAAAAACTCTTTATTTTCAATTGTGCAAGTCGTAATTGGTTTTTTTATTCGTAGTCAAAAGCAGTCGTATTCATAAAGAAAGATTTGATGTAGTGCACGGAAAGACAAAGAAAAACCATTTTCGAAAATCAACTGAATTATATTTTTCAAATATAAGGTAAATTCGAAAAATAATTTATTACTTTTGTTCCTTGCTATGGTGAAACATACCTTCAAGTTGTACTAAGCATTTAGAAAATGACAATGTATGGTTGCGAAAATGCGTGTACGTAAAATGAGTTTGGGATTCAGGGACATTAATAAAAACGGAAGTGTTCATGAAGCCGCAGATGAAAAGCTTGCGATAAAGTTTAGTTTTTAGTTAAATATAATGTAAGAATTTTGTATCTGTATGTCGGGTAGCGCACAGAAAAGATGACTCGGTAATGTAGAACGAAGGATGTAATTTTTCATCTAGAGACGCGTTGTGTTGTTCACAACAAATGTTAGCAGCGATTTACATGGGCGTTAAGAGCCAAGAAGCGTTGCAAGGAAACGATTTCACAAATCACAATCATAGGTCGTAAGTAACAACACGTAATAACAGAACCGTGCTCCAGTAACAAGTGACGCCTTCGATAGCGCGGTCGTAATTTTGTTTTCCACTGAAAGTGCTATGGACTTTACGCCTTTGAAATAAGGTCGAGAGTCTGCATCTAAATACGATTTCTACTCACATGCTGCGGGTACTTTGTGGAGATGAAAGAAAATATTATTTGTCGAGTCGTTAAATGAAGCGTGACTCGCGAGTCGGGATCATAACTTTCCCGCTGGGTGGTACGATCCCAGCCAAATGTTCTGAGGATGTAGTAGGAGTTGGTGTTCCGGGGTGGCGCCCGATAGGCGCATTGTGAGAACTTCATAATTATCTCGACCCACATCATAGTGAGACTGCCCGCGGCGTTTCTTATTACATCCTCAATACAATACGAAACGATAAGATTTGCTCAAATTCATTACAATGGTACGTACCATATTTCATATCACTTTTATTGGGTATTCAGTGCTCTCTGCCTACCCCGTAATAAAGCTGGTGTGACAATACAAACATAAACTTTTGTTAGTCTTGTCAAAGTATTTGTGTAAGCAGTTAACATAAAGATTTATTGATTGACGCATAACGTAAATAAATGTCAATTGTCATTTTTTTAAATTCTAAATGGACAGCACACGTAAAATAGACGCATAGAAATAATATTTCAGACATTGCTCGTCTTAGAGAAGTGAAAGCACTTTAATATAATCCAATGAAAGACCACCTACAGTCCATTAACATTTTATTCAATCATTTGGCTATTTTCTTGAAACTCACGAAAGACATTACGTCTCAACACGGATCAAAGTCTCCAAGAGGACACATTTAGATTTAAAAGACTGGATAGATGAGCGGAGGGTTTACTGCGTATTTTATTATTTCCTCGAGCCTTCCTGCCTGAATCTCAATCATCTCACGGCGCTAATGAAATATGTATTAGTGCAATTTCACTACTGATTTATTTTACAAAAATCCCTACTTGACCAACACGTGACAAAGGCCTTAACCTTTCTCATTTCAAAAGCAGATCGGAAAGTTGATGATGATGGTGAAACAGAATATGAAAAAATTAAAGCAAAAAGTGTAACGTAACATCACGCCTGTATTCTCCGAAGGCAGAGGAGCGTAGACACTCCCACGTTTGACCAGTTACGATAGAAACAAAAATATAATGATTATAAAAGATGTGAAAGTTATAAAAGATATCATTATTGTTGTATTTCGTTTCAAGAAGTGTTATGAAATCTCATTACAGTATTTACTACGGGACTTTATTAAAATGACTATTTGAGTACTAGGTTTGAACAGAATCAAATGTGATTTTTGATCATCTATTCCTTATACAGGTTTATATTTTTGTTGTAGATAAATATGTTCCTTATTTGAAAATATCTAAGAAATTGCCTGACTGGCTCGTTGGTTGAGTGGTTGCAAGCGCGACTGCCGATTGGGAGGTCCTGGGTTCGAATCCCGGATCGGGTACTATTGAATTTTTCTAATTTAGAATTTCTAATAGCGACTCGGAGTCTGGATCTGTGCCCGGTGTACGGCAATAGGCTCACCACCTATTTCATGGGACTTGAACGTAACTGGTGAAACGTGGGAGTGTATTACACTCCTCTGCATACCTCTTCGGGGATTACAGGCGTGATGTTACGTTTAAGAAATTGCCATAAAAATAGATATTTTCTAACACCAACTTCCTTGTCATTTTCTTTTTTCTTAAGTGTATATTTGCAGACATTGGGGCGCCTGGTTGGGGTGACTCAGCTGTTTTATAGATATTTTATAGTAAATTTTACTGTTAGTACCACAAAGGCGACTCATATATTCAAATGTTTATTGAATAGAACTTTAAGTTTAATACCTGGTATGAATCGCGGTTTTCCTCGAAATATGAAACACGTGTGTAAGACAATCCGTGTACACATTTTATGAAGCGGAAATGTTTATCGCCGTGTTTAATGTTCATACCGATGTTTGTACATTTACCATGTTCACATTTGCTTATTATAACTATCTACAAAAACTTTAGATATTTCAGAAATGTTGTGAGAGAGACTGAGAGAGAAAATTTTGGAGATTTTATATTTTATACAATACTAGGCCTAGCTATGCGGTGTATAAAATGGTTTGTTTTTCAAATATCCATAATATAGACCATCTAAGACGGACAAAACACTTATGTTCATGAGACATTTATCTTGGCTAGGAATGGAAATCACGACCGCCGGCCCAGCAGTGAGATTCACTATTGGAACGAGTCGGCCATTTTAATATTTAATAATAATAATAACCAACATAAAATTGTTAGTAATAAAGTTGGGGAAAGCGGATATCTGAAAAACGATAAAACTGATTAACAGCGGGGTGAAGGAACAATAAACAAAAAGGAATTAGCTTTTAGTTCAGGTGGTGCCACTAGTACCGTAGTTGTCGAATTTAAGTTCGGACAATGTTCGCAGTTTAAAATCTCATTAAGTATGTTTTACATAACTTAAGTTGGGGAAACAAGTTAGTATGCCACAGTTGAAGGTTCAGAAGAGAGTGTATAAACGAAGGAACGAAAACTTTAGGCTAATAATGACCAATAGACTGTAGTGTAGAATCCAAATTTTATATTTATTGTCTTAATGGCAGAATAGATAAGAACAAAAAGGCACTTTTTATGTAACAATTTGTAAAAAAATTTACTGTCTTTATTATTATTAAATACGATATCGTTACGGCTGGTCTCTTTTAGGATAGGCATAGAACGCCAAGCGCTAATCTGTATCCTTACTGATCTGCCTCTCTTCTTCATTTCTTTTACATACTTTTTCCGATTTCGATGATTTTCGAATCATAAAAAATTTCGTAACATGAAAAATGCAGCGTTATTTCTCGAAAACTTTATTTTGAATCCTCAGTATAATGTTAATTTAAAATGAACAAAGATTATTTCGGTGCTCGCTGTCTACCCTATAAAGTGTACCACGTGATGGTGGTATAATAATTATAATACTAGTTCTCAATGATAAATTGGTTTCAATATACATTTTTGAGGTGATAGAACCCTCTTTAGAAGAGACAAAGTACCTCTTTAGCATCAATTCTCTTGTTTCTACTGAAACTAACCTTATATGTATGACAATTTGAACAGCGTGGCAGTGACACACGAGCTGGGAGACTCGTGGTCTGACCTATTTCAGGTGGAGGTTTATCTTGTGGGCTACCCATACATACATCTCAGTTTATTTTTCCGAGGATGTTACCGTACAATTCGTTGGAAACTAGACGGGAAGTAAAACTATCGAAAGACGGGAACTAGAGGGGAACTACTTTTTGTATTAATAAGGGTGTAATACATTAGCCATCAGCACTTGTATATATTCAATGAGACAAGTATATTTGTGGATAGTCTCACTAATTGTTTTTAGTACCGGGCTGTAGTTTGATATTGGTAAATTAGAGAACTTTTGTTCTGGAGTTGACACCCTACAGGGTGTTGTTTCAACGAATCTCGATTATTCGCTATTTATTCGATAGATTTTTTATATATCTACTGAATTTGGTTGGGTTACAGGCAAATGTGTAAAATTAAGTACAATTAAGAATTCGCATTAGGTTTCATAAAAATATATACAAAAAAATATATACAAAATACAATAAAAATAACTAAGTCAGTGCTCCAAATACCATTAAACCTCAAGTGCCTTGCACGCTGTCTATTTCTTCTTTAAAATAAAAGCAAATATCTTACTCCGCTCCATTTTCCCATCCTCCACCGAATATACCGTACGACTTTCGTGAACACATTCATCATTTTCACAAATCACACATTTAATATAAGATGTACGACGCAAATTTTAAATGGCATCACTTAAAAATGCTTTGTATGTTATATATAGGATATCGTCACGCTCAGATTCCTTATAGAGAGTATTTATACAGTGAACAATAATAAAATAGTCAAAATAATGCAAAAGCTAAGTTATATGCACTATGTTCGACGTTAACCGATAAATGATTTGATGTACCCGCTTGGACTGTCGCTGTCAATAGTCGCAGTTCGTCGTTACTTTTTGACGTGGCGACAAATTTATCGCTTCGACTTCCAAAATTGATGAGTTATGACCCAATGTTGTTTGAACGTGATTTGGTAATGTTTGTGAATTCAAACATTATTGTCGTAATGTATCACCAAGTATTATTAAGGTTCATCATCGTCATCATCGGCCTAAGTCCGTCCACTGCTAGACTGAAGTACCATGGTGATAAGCTTCAAGCACTTCATGATGGCAAAAATCGATTCTACACCGACAGTTGTACGAAATCGTATTTTAAAAATATAATTTTGATTTTTATTCTTGGTTCAAATTGGCGCGCACAATCTATAGCATTGCGTATAGCGTTATTGGATATTTTTAAACTGGCAGTAATTTATTTAAATTTCGAATAATAATTTTTCACAGCAGTCATACACTGTACACGTAAACACGACACGCCCCAAACTCAATTTCTCGAGTCTGCTGAACGACATAATTGAGTTTGTTATGAGTGTAGAACAAAAAAACCTCGACGGAAAACGCAATGGCACTTAGCGTCTTAGCGAAGTTATTTCCTTTAGGATATCGACAGCTCCTTCACCAATCTGAGAAATGTCCTAACGAGAAATGCTAGCTCAAGACCGGTAGCTAGATTCTCAGGATCCGTGTCACAACCCCATTCACATACATATCTCGGTTCATTTCTTTTAGTTTTTGCTGTGAAAAATATTCAACGGTGAGGTGAAGAGTTTCTCTCGACATAATGAGGTTGGTTTTATTTCGATGTGGAGTTCTTCAGGTGACGATACGCTGATATTAACGTACCTTACCGTCATTATTGATGCTGATAACGTTCTCATTTCATGATAAAACGTTTCAATTCTGTATATTACCTGTTTTGTACGAATGTTAATATCAAAACATATATTCTCTTTCATAACTCTGATTCGCGAGTTTTCTGCTAATGAATTTTTCTAAGTAGAAATTTCTAGCAGTGGTTCGGAGTCTGGATCTGTGCTCGGTGTACGGCTCGCCATCTTTTCCAGGTGGAACATGGTGGGACTATAACGTAACTGGTGAACCGTGGAAGTGTACTTCATTTTTTTACCTACCCTTTCAGGGATTACAGACGTGGTGTTACGTATATTGTATTTAGAATCGAAGGAATACTTTTAGATATATAAATACATAAAACGATGTGTTCAAATCGTATTAGGATGGTTTGTGTGATGCGATGGAGAGAAATTATAACTTTGCATTGCGCCGCAAGCAAACAGCTAGACAAATTGTATCATAGGTATTGATTCCGAGCTACGAAAAGTAATAAAAACCATTGAAATCCTCCAGTGGTTTTTTCACGATACGATACCAAGCAGAGAGATTGACAAAAACTCTAAAAATCTTGGGTTTGGTCTCTGTGTCGGTAAACACGGTTCCTATCGATTTCGAAGACTATTTTCCAAATTCGAGTCAGTTGATGATTTATTATTTGCATAGATATCAATAGGAATTCTATTTTTGAATATGATTCAGCCTTCATAGTTCGAAATCTAATTACTATATGCACAGACGATGAAATAGAGGCCAATACGATTAGTGGACGCACTTTATTGGATTCCAGATTACGGTGACCCAATGAAGTATTATCAGCTAAGCCAATAGTTTTAGTTGACGCAATAAAAGTGAAATAAATTTCGAAGCCTTGTTAAACATTAGTTTAACAAAACTAATGTTTTAATTGATGGAAATTAACCAACCACTAATACGTCGATACATTTGAGCGAAACCTTACAGGGTTTCTATTACGCGTTTGCATGTGAAACTAAGTTCTGTAAATGGTTTGTATTTATAAGCAATTCTAAGAAATATTTGTGGAATATGAATATTTTAATTCTGAAACATTGTGTATGAATTAAATTTTATTCCCAAACAAAGAATTGTATTAGATATTTCGTTTCATTTTCATCTTTTGTCTTGTCTGCACAACAAAGCTGATGTTTTGCCTGGAAGAAATATTGCTCGCTAATCGCGGTTACGAAAATGTGTAAAATTGATTCGATCTTCAAAGCTTAAGAGACGTTACCGTCCCTTCTTTTCCTTGAAACGCAACAGGAATATTTTATTAGGCGTCCAAAAGATAGCATTTTGAATTTGACGTGAGAGCATTTGGATCTGTTCCGATTTCAGTGGAAAATTTTTCGTCACGTCAATTTATTGAATTGAAGTCAAATTTGTTTCTTTGTGAGATAAATCGCAGTCTTTTTGCGTAAAATGTTTGCATATAAATACGAGTACGTACTGGATGTTATTCTGTGTTTTGTACTGACTTTTCTGGACACGAAAATTTCAGCAAGTGGCTTTTATAAAATGAGTTTTCCTATAGAGAAATGGGTGTAAAGTTCGTGAGATACACAATATTTTTTCAACGAATTTTAATTGCTTCCTTTGTTTCAGATGATGGTGACATCAAGATTTCGAAGTACCCGCGAAGTGGTCGTCCATCTTCCATGTCATAATTAAGCTTGAGAGGGCGCTGTGAGGGATAAAAGTAACTGAATAGGAGAAACCAAAGCAACTAAAAGTACGCTGTGTTGCATGCGATCTAAATGCCTTATACAAATGAAGAGTGCGCTGCAGTTCGCCGGCGCCGACTATGTTCGACTCGACCAAAGGCGCATTGCTTGTGGCGCCATCTCTTTCTAACAACTCGTGCTGGCTCAACAACAAAGGCTGGCCCTCCACCTTTCCAGCGCCAGGTGACATATTAAAAGCCTTCTTCATATTCGCCCTGTCCATGGGAATTGTCTTTGGGAACCTTGTGTTGATTTGCGTACTGAATAACCGGCGCTATATCAAGTATATTGACAATCAGGTACGGTTTGCGATGCTGACTTCTATTATTTATCCCTTCACTTTCTTTAAGGCAAAATATTATTTGAGAAGAAGTAGTAGTACTTAGTATTCTTTATTTTCTAACAAAATATCATAGAGATAAATGAAAAGAATAAGAAGATCCATGGTGTGTGAATATATTAATCATTCTTATGAAATATTCTGCACAAGGGTTTTCAAGTTGGAAATTCAGAAATCTTCAATTGTTTAATTAATTAGGTCTTTATTCATAATTAAGTTTAATTAATAAATAGGTCTTTTAATGAATTGAACTAATCTTGCCATGCAATATTTCATCAGTATTGTTTATAATGGTGTATGCACTCATGCAAAATGCACCATTTACCAGCCCAAATGCCACACGTATACACCAGTGTACGTACCACTATCAAAACGTATGTCAACCCCAAACGGAACAACCTCGGGGTTAAAGGAGCCTTCAGACCAGCGTATTTTCGACGCGTGCATGTTCGTTTTTACATGCGCGTAGCACGTACACGCGCGCTTTGTGCTCCATGCGAGTCTCGTTCGAGCGTTGACGCGCTGCTACGCTCGTATACGCCCGAGCCGCCTGCGACCCTTTCCCTCGCACCGCACTGAGTCACCCACAAAACGAGCGTTTACTAGCGTAGGCATGTGTTCGAAACGCGCCTAAGCAAAACGACCGTAAAACGCGCCAAAAATACGTTGGCCTGAAGAGGCCTAACGGCTGTACAACTTGTCGCAGAGGAGCATATCTATTGCAAGAAAGTATCTACGAACACGGGATACAATAAACGACTTTGAGATGCTGGTTTAATACGATATCTATTTCACGCATCCATTTAATTTTGATGTTGATTGACAGTTTTATCACACAATTACTTTGCTTTCAGCCAAGATATCTTTTGACTTCGTTGGCATTGAACGATTTGTTCACGGGCATTCTCATTGCACCTGTAGCACTCCTGCCAGCTTTGTACAAGTGTTGGCCATACGGTGAAATATTCTGTCAAATTCAGGTAACATAAAATTATATGAAACTATTTATTACGCATGTCTGGTATGCCATTAAGCCCCATTGTGTCATGAAACACCGAGCGTTGGCTTTCATTCGTCCCTTGTTAGCAATACTGTAAAAAAAGTATCCGTGCGTAAAACTTGCTCAGATAATAATTAAAGTAAATACGTACACCGCGTAACTTTGATTAACGAAATAAACGAGGAATTAATTCGAAACACACTCGACGCGTCTCCGTTGTTATTGATAAAGTTTATATGAAAACAAAATACATCATGTGAATTATATATTCTATGAAATTTTGCAAGCATTGCTTAATCTGGTTAGAGCTAGACGAAGCTTCAAAGTCCTTCTAAAACTTTATTTAAACAAGAGATGAAGAGAAAATGAGTAAAGTTGGCCCTGGGAAAAAGTTCCCAATTGAGTAGGCGAAGTTAAAAGGTAATCGGATGCTAGGGATAAGAGTGTTCGGTACGGCTACCAATTTATTTCATTTCACTAAAGTCGCCGTACGTATATTTGTTGTTTTTGTTTTGGCTACCAAGTTGGTTCTAATGAGATGCCGTTGATTCTTCGAAATTCTAAATGTGCTGTAATAATGTAAGAAATGCGTAATAAACGATCGCCAACGCCATTGTGGTATCTCTTTTGATGATACGCTGAAAGTTTCGCCGTTTAAAAGACTTATTGTTGGGAAACGCTGACTCCACGTCATTGGTGGACAATGAAATCGTTAAAACTTCATGGTTACCGCTCTTAATTCTTTATCGTTGATGGCTTATTTAGTGACTGCGCACAAAGTTTTCGGCAAAGCGAGTTTAAACTTTTGCAAGTTACCGAACCTTGAACATTGTTAACAATTGCTTAGGGGAAAATTTGTGTTCCAGGCCCTTTTGAGGGGAGCCGTGAGTCAACAAAGCGCGGTAATATTAGTCTGTATGGCGATAGATAGATATCTGTACTTGTTGCATCCAAATACCTATCAGAAGCATTCCAGTAAGAAGGTAAACGGTTTATTCTTTTGTTAGTTAATACCTTTATACATTTAGCAATAACTGTATTACTAATACTTCCAATTCCAGCTGTTAAAGAAATCGACACATGATGTTCATAAATTAAATGCTACATTAATTTGTTTTTAAACTTAAATGACGCATACTCTTAGACCCACTTTCTGACCCAATTACCTGTCTATAATCTGTGCCAAGTACTTAAAAAAGGGGTTGCCATAGTTGGGACGCTTAATCCAAGTTTTTCATCAGTTTGTAACGATCTGATGTTGGCAGGCCCCGCGTGAGGAGGTTCATACTATCCTCGAACTGCAGCAATCTATTTTGCACTGTGGCACATTATACATTTCTTATAAGTTGGAGACATATTTTTCTCACTTTCTTAATTATCTTAGAAATTCTTTCTCATACTTCTTAACAATGTTATATTTTGGACTGGCAACATTATTATCGTCATATAAATTTATCCAGATATGAAATGTTGTACTTTAACAAACAAGTGATTCTACTTTCGAAATAATTTAAAATTCAGCAAATCCAAGTTTCTGTTCAAAGAAGGCTTTGCTCGTAACACCTTTTCTACCTTAAAATCTCTCCTTTGAGCCGCTTAAGAAGTTCTGACTGCCAAGATTTAAACGTTACTTAGATACGAGTATTAGCAATGAAGATTTTGTTAATAAAGCTTTAATCCTAAGATAAGTTTATTTTGATACAACGAGTGGGGAGTGCGAGATAACAGAAATTGAAGATATCTGTCAGTACATGAATGTAAATATATACGAATAATATGGAAAAGTATCTTTATAAGACTTAAGAGAGCAAGGGAATGTTATAAACAGTGGTGTTAACGATCTTATTCTAAATACGTATGTAAGTGAAATATTAGAAAAAACGGTGACTGAATATATTTAGATATTGAAGCCTATTTGTATATGGTGATTGAGATGATTATAATAACATAAAACCGCTATAAAAAATGAACATAGACCCAGAGACAAAGATAACATGTACGATATATGTACATACGTATTATTTTGTTAAATATCTAATAGATTTGTTTTCTTTCAGGGTTGCGTTTTGGTCATAAGTATAACTTGGATATTATCCGTATCTTTATTTGCTATAATGGTTTTACCGAAATCTGGTTATTATTTCAATGCCACGGGTTTGATGGCCTGCGACGTTTTTCACAGCAGAGTTGCTTTCAGGTATTTTAATTTCTTTAAACTGAAGTAGTTAATTACCTCTTGTTATTATTATATTGATTAATCGTTCTATGACTTGATTAATATCGCTCTTACTCTTCACAAAAATCCATAATAACTTTTTAATTATTGTCAAAATATTTCTAACCTTTATCTGGTGATTTATTTCAAACGTTATCTTTGGGGACTTAAGCCAAAGATAATGTCATGGATTGTTTATGTTCATTAATATTTTCTACATTTTTAGAATACTTTCATGCTGCGCGTATTACTTCCCAACGACGATGGCTTTGATGTATTGCTATGGCTCCGGATTTCACGTTAGCAAGACCAGGAACAAGTGCGATGATGGTCAAAGGACGAACGGAGTTCATGCGCCCTGTACTAAGGCATCCCAATCTGAAATCGAGACTGTAGTAAGAGATTTACATAAAAATATACATTTCAGTCCCCTGAAAAATCTAATTTACACGTTATTTAATCAGCAAAGTGTACACAGATATACAGAGGTACTACTGCCTCAAAGTAAAATCAAATCCATCTTTATTCATAGTACACTGTGACGGATTGGTCTGATCCGAGTGAAAAGCAAATACACTTTAGGCTACCGACTTCTGTCTGGATATTTTTCGTTACGGTCTGTAAGCTAATATTTTAACAGGAGCAGAAAGCATCAGCGCTCCTGATGTTTTATTTTTTGAGCAAGCAAATTGAATCCATAATACTAAGTAGGTACTTTGCCTCAATTCGCCCAACGCAATACCGTAAAATTTGCCCAAGTCGTTTAATCATTATTGCTGATTACATTCTATATCATTAAATTACTGCTACTAACAAAATATGACCACTCGAAACCATTTTGTTTATTAAACTGACATGATTTATTGGGAATTTTGTAACAGCGCTTTTCAACATAATATCGTTTAATGCTTTTTTTCAGCAACCTCAAGCTCCAGTAAGACCACACAGCGTGAGTACATCGCGAACAATGGCTGCTATGTCTTTAGGATTTATCGTGATGGTAACCCCAGCAACTATCCAAGAAGTCGTCGCGGCATGTACAGGTTGCAAGGTATTTGTTTTCGTCATACTACAATTAAAGTTTCCGACATTTGTTTCTGCGTTACTAACCTTTTTATTTTGCAGGTTCCCCCTACTTTAGACTTTATAGTCACGTGGTTAGCTTTAAGCGACAGCTTCTGGAATCCATTTCTTTATTGGCTATTAAATAGCCACTTCAGAAGAATCAGCCATGAACTGCTACAGTATTATGTAAGCAATTATATATACCTATGTACCTGTAACTCTAGATTTTTATTATCCAAATTACGTACTAATTTACTTAATTATATTTGTAGATATAGATGAAATCGTAGCTATGTATAATGCCACCATTCGTCAGTATTTATATGGAGTATTTTGTAGGTATGTTGCCGAAGATCCAAATCGTATCCTGGTTATGAGAAACCAACGGGCTGTTGTGGCTCGCCTATTGCATCTGATTTGCATTCTAAGGGCGAATTTGAAGGACTCGGAGAAAAATATTGGGGAGAAATATTAGAACGAACTGTCTCATCCACGTCTCTTCATGCAATTCAAAAGGCTTGCCATAGAGACCCTCTTCGCTGCAGCGGTTCATTTAAAGGTTGTCCAAGCGGGACCTGCAAGCATAATGCTAGATTCTTCGACGGATATAGTCCAACAGACTATAGACAACTAGACAGGACTGCATTTCAAATTGAATCTTGCTCGAGGCAATGCAGAATGAAAAATTCAGACTTCTGTCTGTTCCGACCCGGCCTAGAATGTGGACGGTCTCGCTCTAATCTCAGCCTTGATGAGGGCACATACAATAAAACCTGTAACGGACGGCACCCGGAATTGTGAGATTTCCCAAATTGTCCGGTCTTCGGGCATAGAAGCAATAGTATAGGGATATACCCTGCAGTTGAACATTTTAATTCTAATATAAAGTGGAAATTTAATGATTCTTCTTGTATAGACGATGACAATGTGCCTAATTTGGAGCATAATCTTGATAGGATACGAAGCCTTAGTCACGAGAGAAGTTTTAGTGTTTACGGTGTAAAGGAAAATGATAATTTGTTAGAAGTTGAGGTGAACGACATAGCGGATGACGAATCGGACGAGGCCAAAGATTATATCGGTGGTTGCAGCGGTGTACGTGATTTTTGTGAGGATAAAAGTGATTACGGTGTAACACATAAGTTTTCCCGACATTCCTCGTTGTCGAATCGGGAGCTTGATGTTATTAAAGAGAGTTCTAGGAGTTCGAGTGATACAGAAGTAACTTTAACGCGATGACTCCCGAGGGTCACGTTTGACACGACAGTAAACATTGTACATTTGCATGTGTCCCCAAACAAGAGACAGTGTAATAGAAACTTTGTATTATAGAGGGAATCATAGTTGTTTGTCTAAATATAGCATTTCTATAGATTAAAATTTAAGTCCGTGGACCATTATCTACCAGGTCTATTTTTGTAAATTGTCATGTTATCAAATATGTTAATAAACTGTAGAAGGATAAAGACGTGAGTATTATTAGATAAGTGTGTTCGATGAAAATGTTTCAGTTATCAATAAATTAAAAATATTTCATTGTAAAAACTTAAGTCACTAAACTGTTGTAGAGAATTTTATATTTTTTGTATTATATTATGTAATAATCAATTAGTATCTATTGTGACTGAGTATAACTTGACTCATCTTTGTAGTTTTAATGTCACTGCGATTATAAGAAAGTAGTCGGAATAATTTATTTAAAGTTTAGATTTATGTGGAAAATATTAGAGCCTGTTTTTCTGAAGGTGTTTAAGTTTCTGGTATCCATTTTATGTGCTTTGCTCTTATGTACATAACTATGTCGTTTGAAAAGTAGTTTTTTATGTAATAAAGTGCTTTCTTTGATAAACTCCATTATGTGAACATTCTACGTTTTGTCGAGTTTCTTTTGTCAAAGCTCATTACATGGCACAGGTGGCTAATTGTACCAAATGTACGTTTTAAGCCGTTGTCGTTCCGCATTTCTGTAATTGTTACTGAAGGGGTTTCTCGGAAGGGAAGTTTTTTCTGTTTTCATAAAATGTCTTTTATTCTAATTGACCTTTAAAGAGATATTTCATATACGAGTTCTTTGATATTATAAGTTTTTTTTTTTAATTCTTTTTTTTAAATGCTATAGAGAAGACATAAGTAGTTATGTTTTTGCAGAAGCTTAATGCCACTGAAAAATATAACTAGTTACCACAAAAAGTTTTTTAGTAGCTTAATAGCACTGAAAAACATAACCGGTTACCGCAAAAAGCTGTTTTTCAGTTTTACCATACGAAATATTATTATATCGCTGTAACCCATTTCATTGCTTTACGTTCTATTAATGTGCCATTTACGGTTTTAGGTTTACGGTTTTTCCGTTTTCGGTTTATTTTTCGACTTCCCCGGTTCTAGGGTTTATGGTTTCCTGCCACAGCGGCAGACCAGGACCGTATCCAATGTGGTTTAGTCCAGTATTATACATTATTAGTTATTCTTGGTCCTTGACATAACATCTGCCAATTGAAACATTAATATGTTTCTTTGTAGTGACATAACGTTCAAGAAATAAGTCTTGTTTAGAATTTATTGGAACCTTTATACTTATGCTATATCATATTGAAATATTATTAACATAACAATGTATGATAGATTTATTTGAAATTTGCATGTGACTCTAAGATAAATGTATTTGTACGCATTAATTTGGAGATGTCATTAATTCTTATATATATTATGTACCTATTTAATTTTAGGCTACGAGTATTATAAAATTATTCTTCATATACGTATATATAAAATAAGATTGTACGCATACAAAATTCGTTAAGACATTTAGTATCGCACAATACTACCTAAACTACATTGTGGTGTACGAATTGTGACATGCGTGTAAGTGTAAAGGATGAAAAGAGAAATAAAATCGATTTATATGAGCTGTGGCGTTTTTTTACATACATACATACATACCCCAAGACCCTTACGAGATAGGCAGAGAGCACGAAGAAGAAGTGGAAGAAGCACGGCAGGTATGCAAGGATAGGGATATTTGGCACTCTATGCTCTCTGTCTGCCCCGTTTTTTTACATTCTGTGATTAAAGTATTTTTTTATGAATTTATGAAACATAAATCCTATAATTTTTTTTTTTCACCAGCCCCTACGCTCTTTTTATAAGTTTACTATTTCCCCAGGGTTGACTGGTGCCAAATGCCACAAATACAATAAAATGTATATAAATAAATAAACATTTATTATTTAAAGAATATGGTAAATATCGCTACTTGAGCGACAATACCGCCCAATATAGGCGGATACTGGATACTGACATTATTAATGTCGGATATGGACATTATTAATGTTTTTTAGTATCCAGTACAGTACTTTGTATTGTATTACAAATCGATATAATGGTCACTTGGTATCCAATTATCACTAGATCTCAAAATACATATTACCGATGTTTTGTTGTAGCGCACTTACACGCGATACTGACATGAACACTTAAAAGTCACGACTTAGTACGTCAACTTAACAAATTAATTTTCCTTCAAAATTAAAGAAGGTCTTTTCGTATAGAACAAACAGACGCAGGGCCTGCGCTGTACAGTTTAATGCTAAACGAGAAGATTTTATTTTCTTTCGGACCGTACAAATAATTGACAAACTTTTTTCAGCTTTAAATTGCTGGTTGGATTTGATGTATAATTCACAAAGAATGCCAAACATTGTGCATAGTAATATCATCATTATCATTATCATCATCATTATCGTCGTCATTATCGGTACCATTATCATCATCGTTATCATCATCATTATCATCATTATTTTCATCAGCATTATCATTATCATCATAATTCTCATCATCATCCTCAACCTATGTCAATATATTACTGGCAGTATGTCTATATTCTATCCGTTAGATATATTTCTTCTTCCACAAACAAAAGTATTTATTAAGACACAAACAGAATATCCAGATCCAGCCCATCGCAGTAATGCAAGTCGAGATCAGTGAGTCAATGAGATATCTGTTTTACTACTATTTTACGATCGGTCTACGATTTACTGCCCAACGCTGCGAGCCATAGTAAATGTGCTGATGTTAGGTTCACTTCAGTATCTGATGACTGTCATGAAAGAGCCCTATAAACGAAACTTTCTTATAGAAATAAATATGGCTACAAATCTTTGTTGAATTTTACTAACATATTGTGACTTCGGAAACTGATCACAATATGTCGTATAAAAGTAATTACTTGTAGATGTCTCTAGTAGTGGCTAGCGTCCATAGAAATCTACAATTAACCTCGGATAAGAGGTAAACCCCGAAGAGGTAGGTAGAGAAGTGTAATCCCCTCCCACGTTTCATCAGTTACGTTTACGTCCTACTACGAAATAGGGGATCAGCCTGTTGCCACTCACCAAACACAAATCAAGACTCTGTGCTAGGAATTTCATGTTAGTAAAATGCAGTAGTACCCAATCTGAGGCTCGAACCCAAGAGCTCTCGTTCGACGAAACCAATGAAGCATTCCAGAGGAGAACGGAAGTAAGAATATGACTACCACTGAGGATTAAACAACAGATAATATTAGCTAATATTGAAAATAATAGGACTATTAATAAACAATAGTCCAGTTAGTAAAAGTTAGTGTGAGTGTAGTTCAGTAGTAGTATCAGTATTATCTCCGGTATTAAAAGTTCGTAGAAAACTTGATGCTTTTGAAGAATAAGATGGTGGCGTTTAGTATTCATATGCAATTCTACAGACCGTAACAAATTACAATAAAGGTCCAACAGAACTTAATAAAACGGAACGACATAACGATGGACAGGACAGTCATGTCGGTCTGCTTGAGTAAGCGACATAATGGACTGATCTATACTTTTAAGTTTTGTACCTCATAATTTATAAAATGTTAGACTAGACAATATATTGAAGTGTTAGTCTTATATGGGTTTAGTATAAGCGATGAACGTTTCTTGTCTATGATAAAAATAGTTGGATAAGACCTCACCGATGATCCCGACTGCTGACTTTAATTCAAGCTCATTATATGTACTGCAAATACTGACAATAAACAACAGAATGAAGAAATAAGAAATTCGTCTTTGAGTTTCCTTACAATAAAAAAGACAGTATTGCATCAGATGAAAAGTTAAACCTTTCCGAAAACCTTTTGCGTCACCATGAATAGAAATTTGAAAGGTAGAAAAAAAATTTGATGCGAACACAAAAGATACTACCGATTTAAGTACATTACGAAGGGCGTCGATATAATACGAGGGTGAAATAGAAGGTTATTTTATTTAGGGCGCAATTGTGTTATTTTTGTAATGTAGGCCTCTTATTCTCCAATTCAATATTTATTTATTTATTCCATTACTGATTCGCTGATAAAGTACAAAATTGTATAAATGAATAGAATATCGAAAAATGGTACACCCTGAGTCAATATCAAGTCATATATCTGACAATCGTTCAGAATACTCAATGAGGACCCGCGGACACAACAAAGAGGAGACTCTAAAACTTCGACCGTTAATAAGTGCGGCAAAAAGTATAAGTAACCGATAGAAAAAGCCGTTATGAAACCGTAGGCTTCTAAGTCGTACTGAGCGTTCTAGTCGTAAGGAACGTGATAACTGCTTCGCTTGTATTTTCTATACCTCAGCATTTTAGATACAGTTTGGATTTGTTCGTGATCTTTAAGCAAAACATTAATAAATCTAAAGTCGTTAATGAAATAATAATAATAATCGAACCATTCGTCATTCCACTGTTGGAATATGAGTCTCCTCTCATAATGAGAGGGTTAAGGCCATAGTCTGCCACGCTGGCCAAGTG